>VWZY01000010.1:492203-517001 GCA_013399075.1 Chloroceryle aenea
ACGGGGCTGCCAGGCGTTTCCTCGGCCCCAGGCCAGGGGTTTGTGCGGACAGGCCGGCGATGCAGGCCAGGCCGACGTAGCAGCCCTCCTGGACTGGTTTTGCCCCAGTTTATGGGCCTTGTGTTCGATTTCATAAAGCCACCTGCTCCTCCCTTGATTTAGCTGGGAAAGATTTGCTTCCATCTTTGGTGTTTGGTACTGTGTAATGGGAACGGAGGATGCAATAGTGAGTGCTCAACTCCAGAGATGACTCTACTCTTCCCTCTTGGATACACTCTTTGGGAAGCAACCAAGAGCATGAGATCGCTGCAAAGCAGACTGTAGTTTATGCAGTTGTGGGTAATCTGAATGACTGACACTTGACAGAACCGCAGAATCACAGAATGTTAGGGATGGAAGGGACCAGTGGCTGCCGTTTGTATTGCAAGAGCTGCAGCCCAAGAGCCTAGGCACGGTGGGGTCATATCATGAGAGGGAGCCTTTACCCCAAATAAATGTTTCTCTCCTGCAATCATTTTGTAGTAGAGCAGGGGGTATGACTCTTCCACTTTGAGAACTTACAGAGTGATACAAAAGTCACGTGCACTGCACTTCATGCTGTTACAGAACACATCTCTTGGGTTACAAGGGTTCATCCAGTGGAAGCTGGAGAAACTCAGGCACACTGTGTTATTAGAGTTGCAAGTAGAAGCATAAACTCTGTGAAGTGAAAATCTCTTGTGCCTGAAGTCTGGTACAAAACCTTTAAGAGGCTCTAAGGGCCTTAGCTTTGCATCCTGGCTGGTAGGTCCCATGTTCTGGTTCCGAAGTGATTCAGGCTGGAGATTGCTTCCCGACTGCTGAATCACCCTTCCCAATTGCCGAATTACTCTTCCCAAAGCACATGAGACTATTGAGATGTTTCTAAGCAGCTTCTCAGCCAAATACTGACTCACTATGGTCTTAGCATCCTACTGAGCTCTGCTGAGATCTCTCATAACATGGGAGAGCTGGTGGCATTTATTGCCCACATACTTGTTGTTACCACAGTCCCAGGATCAGCGGGGCAGCAGNCCTTCAAGAACTTACAGACTGATACGAAAGTCATGTGCACTGCACTTCATGCTGTTCTAGAACACATCTGGTTCATCCAGTGGAATCTGGAGAAACTCAGGCACACTGTGTTATTAGAGCTGCAAGTAGAAGCATAAACTCTGTGAAGTGAAAATCTCTTGTGCCTGAAGTCTGGTACAAAACCTTTAAGAGGCTCTAAGGGCCTTAGCTTTGCATCCTGGCTGGTAGGTCCCATGTTCTGGTTCCGAAGTGATTCAGGCTGGAGATTGCTTCCTGACTGCTGAATCACCCTTCCCAATTGCCGAATTACTCTTCCCAAAGCACATGAGACTATTGAGATGTTTCTAAGCAGCTTCTCAGCCAAATACTGACTCACTATGGTCTTAGCATCCTACTGAGCTCTGCTGAGATCTCTCATAACATGGGAGAGCTGGTGGCATTTATTGCCCACATACTTGTTGTTACCACAGTCCCAGGATCAGCGGGGCAGCAGTCTGAGCAGAAGCAGATAGTTTTTCATCACTGTGGTAATGTTTTTGTGGACTAATAAGACTTTTTTTCACATATAAAAAGAAGGTTCTAAAGGGTTTTCTTTCAGACTGGCCCTCCAGTGGATAGTCCTTGGAGCAATGGAACATAGTGGTGTCTGAAGCCAGCGACATGGTTAACAGACATCCCACTTCCCAGGAATTGTGTGTGCCCTAGGTGGGCACAGGGCATGGCACAGGAAAAACTGCCAGACGTGCCTGAGTCTCCAGATGAAAATCTGAGCGACGTGTGTCACACTGTAATTGTGAGAAGCAACTTTCTAGCCCAAGAACACAAAACAACATACGTGCTGGAACAGAACCTCAGAGGAGTCTTTTTGTCTCATTTTAACCTAAAAAAGGAGTGAGTGTCTGAAATCATTTTATTGAACCATATTCATTTTCCTTCAGCCCTGCAGAGGTACTTTTTTTGCAGTTGTGCTTTGCATCAGTTTTCAAATTTCTGCCTTTGGTGGAACATGGAGAAAGTTACTTCAGGAAAGTAGTAATACAACTCTTACTGCTTTCATATTTGAGCAGCTGGTGTCATTTTTGATTGGTTTATTAAATCAGTTGGACAGCAGTAAGACCTGATAATTTTCACTCTCAAATAGTAAGGTTTGAAAAGGTTCAAATGAATTTTAAAAATCCTTCAAAATAAAACTGTTTGTAGGACTAATACAAGCAAAATATATTTGTCAGCTCTACTAAGTAAATGGTTCAATTATTTTTTCATCAATTCCTTGTGGAACTGAGAACTGCTTTTTGAAACTGGGCTTTTTTCCACCACTAAACCAAGTTTTATTCTTTGGTGTGCTTTAAATTAATTTAAGAGACTAGAGAAAGATGCAATTTTGCATTGTTTTGTTAGAATAGTCAAGTGCAATCAACCCTAAGTACTTTTATATCAAAATCCATTCTGACTGATTAAGAAAATTACTTCTCACCTGGCAGGAGCACAGGACACAATATCCATGTAAGTGCAGCCTTCTGATTCATTCCTGAGCTAAAGAGCAAACTCTGAGGTATGAAACAATCGCGTGAGTGAGCCAGCAGCTATAACGTACCACCAGCTATGGCAGTGAAATGTTGTTTTTTCTTCATGTGGGTTGACATGACACAGGGGGTGGCAGTTTTAATACCCAGAAACAGATGAATCTTTGTCCTGAGTCCATCTGCACTGGTGGTGTAACCAGATGGCAGCTTATCTGCTGGTGAAGCCAGGTAGAGCAATTGGTGCAGAGCAGGAACGGGCTGGTGGTGATGTGCGAATGGAAGATTGAAACTGTAGAAATCTTGAGGGGAGAAACTTTACAGCTTGCTTTTCTTCTTTCAGCACCTGAGGTGGTGTAGCCTAGCAGGAGTAAGATTAAGAGTGCAACTTTTTGTGTCTCATTTTATTTGTCATGCTGCTACCCTCATGTCAGGAGATGATTAAAATGTGACCTTCTCCATTAATCAAAAAGGTGCTATCACTGAGATCCTGTTAGTGGAGCTTTGAGTGTATTTTAACTGTTCTGTGTTTCTGCTGCCTGGTGGACATTATGCAGCAATGTGTTTCCTCCTAACACTGTCAGTAATGTCTGCTCTGTCTATGCTGGTGTCTGTGGCTGTTCCCTGCTCCAGGAACAGGGCGTAAAAGGACAGGGTAGGCAGTGGATGAGCAAGTAAAGGAACATTTAGGGATTTTACATTCATGTTTTTTCTAAAATGGTTTTAAAATAATTTAGTTTTCTACTTTTCCTCATAAAATCCACATGGAATTGTTGTAGAGCACATTATTATCCCCTCCAACTGACTGGGATAAATGAATTCTTCTGTACCCCAGTGACCATTACTAGCTGTAGGTTGGCTTTTGTATTTGCTTTCAGTGTTAAGTGCAGAAGCAGCAATAGGAGGTTTAAGCAAAAGATGTCCTGCCTGACTTCAGCTTTTTGGGTGGTATCTCCATTTGTTCTGTTAGATAGAGCTTAGCAACTCTACCAGTTAAATCTGGTTTTAGGTGCCAGTTTTTCTCACGCCAGAAATCAGCCAGGTTAGTTTGCTCACCTGCCTATGGATCCCTGTGGTTCAAGGGCATCACTGGCAGAGCGTGATGCCTTTGTATTTAAAATTCCTTTTTTCCAGTCAGATATTTTGTGTATTTGAGGAGAAATAAAATTAATTATCTGTGTTAGATCTCTTTGACATCATCCCTCCAAGCCTGCAATAAGCCTGGAAGCAAGATTGCCTCTGAAGCTTTCACACTGTATATTAGAGTCAGCTTTCCTCCTAACAGCAGCTATTTACTTCAAGTAAATGACAAAGCATTCTGCTGTGAGTACTGGGAAAATATCATTTTCTTGGCTTCATTGTTCAAATACAGCTCTCAACTGATTTTCAAATGTATACCATAGAATTCCCATGTTGCTCTGCATTAATTATGCATTTATTTTAACAATACTGCTTATTTTAACAGTACTGCTAGGCTGTGACAGCCTGAGATCTCTCTTTTGAAGAAGTCAGATGGTCTTCCTCCAGTCCCTTTGGGTGTCCCAGACTTGTCCAAATCATCTGGCAGCTAGTGAAATAAAATAATTTTCTGGGGAAAAAGAATTTGCAGCTGTGCACCAGGCTTTATCTGAGCATTTTAAACATCTGTTGGCTAAGGAGCCTGAGTAGAGCAGATCAAGTGTAATATCCAGCAAGGACAGTAAGTGTGAGTGGAAATTGTTCACACAGGGAATTTGTGGGTGGCACTCCCCTGAGGAAAGAGCTCCTGAGTTCATCGCTGGAAGGGTACAACTCAACCACTGCAGCCTTGCAGAAGCTGGCATTGGCACCAAGCGTGTCACTGGAAACCTCAGACTGGAAATGGAGCAGTAGCACTGAGAGATGATGGATTTATTCTAATTTAACCAAGCTTCTGCAGAGCTCCTCCACATAAAATATATTTACTGTGTACTCTGTTTCAAGACTACATGTTGTCCCTAATTAAGAAGGTAAATCATAAAACCTAGTTATTAAATCAGTATTTCATGTAACCAAGTATTAAATTGGGTAAACATTTATCACTTACGATGTTCCTGTCAGAATGAGTCTGAAATTCTGTGGCTCTAATACCTAAATCTTAATTAAAATAGTTTTTACTTTTTCTTTCAGATGCATTCTCCTCTCTGTGGATATTAGAAGATGAAGGAGGTACTGCTATGCTTTAATTGTTTATAGGTAATTCCTTTGGTTTGTCATAGACTGGATGCTGTAACAGCTTCAAGCAACAGCCTAGGGAAATCTAAATGCAGTTAAAAAGGAAGCAGGCAGGCAGGCTGTTAGGTGTGGGCTGCACTAGGAAAGCTCTAAGTTGAGGAATTGCCAATTCTATACATACAGGGTCCATTCAGTCAACTGTAAATCTGACAAAATACAATATTGTGTTCTCTTCTATTCTTAGGCTTTGTTTCAGTTCCCTGCAGTGCCAAGAGGACAGTAAACAAGGCGATGGAAAGTGGCAGGGTTTGGTTACATTTGTGTTATCAACGTGTCAGGCAAGAGCTCAAGTAGAAGAAATCATGCTGAATTTTTAAACTGTGATTTGTCATTTAATAATGGCAATGTTTTAGGATGAGAAAAATATTATCATCTCCATTCAATAAGCACTTTTGAGTATTTTTGAGCTTCAGCACAGCCCTTTTCTGACACATGATTCTTCCTTTGAGCTCCAATGCTTCTGTTTTTTTTTTTTTAAATCAAATTAAAAACTTACCTCAGTACAATTATTCTGAATTCAACCTCCTCCTTTATAAACATTAATCCTGAAAGAGCCTGTTCTCCTGTTCATGTCCTCTTTCATTCTGTCCAAACACTGGAGTCTAGAGCAGCTTCTTCCTAAGACTCCTTCAAAATTTTGACTCCTCGGTATGATGTGGTCAGTCCCTGGTGAACCCAAAATCTTGGTACACCACCAGTGCCCACTGCCAATGTCTTTCTACACAGAAATGTAACCATAAATATTTTGAGATTTCAGCCTGTTTAGGTGTGTACACAGCATCTGACTCACTGGCTGCTGCACAGTGCCTGTGTTTGCCGTTGTGTGTCAGTGCAAGAGGAGAAAGCAGATGATACTGTTATTATGCAAAATCACTTCCACCCACTGTACTGACTCACCAGCACGTCACCAACAGAATTTACATCAGTTTCAAAATATATCTCTGTTATCCACTCTCACCTCAGCAGATTATTTATTTCTTCCTTCCACTCCTTCTCTGAAGGACGACAACACGGCCACGCACTTTCCTCTGGAAGCAGAGTGGGGCTGGTGGCTGCGCCTGGCCAGTTCAGCTCAGCCAGAAGCAAGTCTTTCACTTCTGGGGAGAGCAGAAATGCTGTCTTGCAAGGGCTGCATCTTCTGGGAGTGAATTCTGGCAGTGAAGATCTTCATGCAAAACCGTGAGTAGTTCTGTTGAGAATAAATCAATACAGTTGTGAGAGGAGGTTAATAAAGTCAATTCTCTCCCTGCTACAGGAACATTTTTCTTTTCTTGTGTTTCAGGAAGAGAAGACTCGAAGGGCTGTGCAAGATTGCATGCCATCACTGGGTGCAAATAGCATTTGCCTGTGAGAAATGATCCAGCAAAGGGAGGAGGAACTCTTGCATGGCCACAGTGTTAATCACAATTGTAAAGACTTTGAGGCCTAGCTTTAAACACAAGGGTATGGGCACTTCCCCTTGGTCAGTCATGTGCCACTCTGAGACTGCAGCCTGGCTACAGCCCTCTTACCACCAATGCCAGTGCAAGGGGGAGAATGGGAGCAGCCTGAGGACAACACATGACATCAGTATGTTTTTTCATCTGCCTCGAGGAAAGAGAAAGATGGGGATAAAGAAGAGAGGCCAGAGAACAAGAGCTGTCATCACAGAATACTTACAGAAAATGCATCTCGGGTGTGATCGTGAGGTTACTCCAAGTACAGTGAGGAGACAGAAATTTAAGAGTTATTTTAGTGAAAAATCAGCTTTCTCCAGACATCACCTAACACAGGCAAAGCGCTCATTCATGCCAAGAACATTCCTTGAATTTGGGATTTACTCAGCTGCTGTTTCCAGAAGGAGCTGTGCTACAGCCCAAAGCATAGCCAGAAGGCATTGCCTCACCTGGCCACCGACTCTCTCCACATCACTTCAGCACGCAGCTGATTCCTCTGCAGTTTCACTCTGCACCCGGGACCCTCGCTGCGAGCACCAGTTCCTTGCACTGCATCTGCACAAGCAGAGCAGCCTGAGTCAGCTGGCAGCTTTGGGAAAGTGGCTCGAGATCGCTCTCTAGAGCTGAAAAATAAAGATTTCATTTCTGAAGACTTCACATCCAAACAGTTCATTAGAGAGCACACACAGGAACACATTGTAAGACAGGAGAGATTCTCTCCAGGTAGGACCGAAGCCAAACCCACATTTTTTCAGAAGAGCAATACTGGGGCAAATAAGTAGGGAACAGCCCTATGCTCCTGCTCCATTTTTGTAACTCTCTAATGTAAAAGTGCAGTTGCCTTTTCAAAGTTGTCTCTCTAGCATCTACTCTTTCTTCACTTTGCTTCCCCTGTAGTTTTCCTCTTGTCTCTAATGCAGAGTTCTCAGGTCCCAGCAGCACCACCACCTAGCCCCAAAGCCTCAGGGCAATGCAACATTGCCCTGATCAGCTTCCAGACTGAAATGAAACTCAGAAAAATCACACTCAGTTCAGTTGCAGGAATGCAAATATTACACTTGTATGTCCCCTGACCCTACAAACATGAGCTTCTTGGTGATACACAAACCCCAGACCTTTACAAGGGGTTTAGGGGACATGATAGCATTGGGTAGATGGTTGGACTTCAATCATCTTGGAGGTCTTTTCCAACATCAATGATTTTGGGATCAGGGAAGGATTAAACTCTTCCAGTGGACCAAAAAACCCTCACCTCACCCTCTTTACTGCTGCAGTTTATCTCACTTACAGTGGGCTCAGAACCAAGAAGAGTATCTTTGTTCACAGCAATAACAAAAGCAAGGGGAAGGTGCAGAGCAGAGTGAGAATGAGGAAAAGCCCTTCTGCTTGCTCACACACTTTAACAACCTGGGCAACAGAGAAAGCAGCTGCTGCCTTCTGTAAGGAGGGGAGAGAAAGCATGGGAGCGTGAGCACAACAAAAGGCTTGATCTTACCCTTTTTTACAGGTAAAAGGTGAGAGTAACAAAGGCAAATACAATTTTACAAATATTTTTTTCTAGACTTCAAACCCCATTTCATTATCAGTAGCTGGATGCAACTCTTGCACTCAAAAAGCTCACCTTTTAATCATTAAAGGAGAGCTCAAAGTTGGCTTATGAAAGATAGCCCATTCCTCAGCCATGCTTCTGGCTTGGAGATTCTCCAGCTGAAAGCTCTCTACTGCTTAGATTCCCTGGACAGGTATTTCCAGTAAGGGACCAAATGAGGGAGGGGGAATAAAAATCCAGCAGTTACAGTACCCCAATTTGACAAATGGGTGCTTCTCCAGTCTCAGTCATAATTCAAGTCAGCTTTAAAGGGTACTGCAGCTTTTACTGCAGAGTTAGCACCTGGGTTGGGTAGAATACTTGGAGTAGCTGTGCTAACTGCTACTGAAATAAACCCCTCTACACACAGCAGAGGGAAGCTGTCAGAGGCCCCGGAGGGTAGAAAGGATGCTGCCAAAGGAAGCCAGCACCTCAAAACTATTTCTGCTGAAATCCACTGCATTTCTGTACCACTGCACGTGGGGTGCAGCACCATTTTAACAGGTGGCTCCAGTTATACGTGTACAAGGAAGTGACACATTTGCACAGGTATGTTTATTTTTCTCCTGTGTTTACAGTGCTTCAATTGTAATTTTAAACCATTCAGAAAGCACAATTTCATACCAATTTTACATACTTTACATCACAGTTCAACAACATTAACACAACTTTATCTACTAAACCAAATAACAAAATGGCCATAAACATTTACACTATTTTTCTGTAAACAAGTTTTTATAAACAATGGTAAATGGAATTAACACAGACCACCATATGAAAGAGGAAGGAGCTTTGCCTTAAATAAATCACTCTCTTTATAAATACTTCAATTCTCTCAATATACATTTACAGACATCATTGATTAAAAGCAGATTACCTACACTGTTCTTTAAAAAGAAAATGCCTAGAGATGGACCACAGTGTTAAATTCACCTAACATAAGAAGCAAGCATATGATTAGTAGAGTGTTAAAAGTATTACTGTACTTTAGCCTCACTTCTGTTTGTTTACACCAACACTGAGTAGATTGTCACGTTAGGGAACCTTTATTTGAACTCCAGCAAATTACAATCGATCTTGTAGTACACGTATGGGTAGTACTCCTGCTGACTGAGGTTTAAGCCTGGAATATCCATAGTTGCCTGCAAATAAAGTTTTGAAACCAGTTATAATCTTACAATTTAAACTCCTATTGAGAAGTAGATTAATTATTTCTGTGTTTTAGAAGCAAACAACGCACGCAAGACTTCAGGCTTAAATTTTCATGCTCAAGTGACTGTCGAAGTAACAAAGTTAGAACTTGGAAAAATGAGTAATGGTGATTTTCAAAATTACATACAAGTGCTTTTTCAATATTAATATTATATCAGTAATTTACACCTGCTGCTGCAGTAACACCACCACTAAATGGAAGGAGGAGAACTACAGTTGTGTTTGACTACTAAACAGTTTATGAAAAGAACATTCTAGGATGCTGAATGATCCATGAAGTTACATGAAGTTCAGCATCTTGAATTTTCACCTTAATTCTCACATCTCCTTTCCCCAAAAAAGGCCCAGAATTACTTTGGAAAAAACATTAATTATGACACTAAGAAATATTATTTTAAATATGATCTTTAATTCAGCTGAACTAGTCTATTTTTAGTTAATTTTAACTATGAAAAGCACTACTTTTTTATACAAAATCTAGAAGAATAAGCCTGTGAGCAAACCAGCTTTAAACACAAAACTAAAGCCTCTACAGATGGAAAGGATGATTCCATCTTGACATCAGTTCAGCCTCTTTCAATACAGAAGGACAACTGTGTTAACTCAAAGACAAAGACAGTAATGCAACCAAAAAAGTTGTTGCAGTATTAAGGTCACTGTTATCGTAGACTGTGGACAATTTATGTATTCCTTGTAGGCAAAGAAAAAAGAAAAATAAACAAGTGTTCAAGTTCCTTAAGCCTACATTCAGATCAAAGCTGACTTTGTTTGAGTTCTTTGAGCATATGAATACGTATGCAGTCTGGAAGGCAGCTTTCCATCAGTAGTAGGAAAGAATGCAGTAAGAAGAAATTACACACAACTTTTCTACCAGACAGCCTGTCAAATGCATTAGCTACAACTTTAAATACCATCAGCTTTGCAAAACTGTAAAATAGAAGTGGCATTTGTATGAAGAGACATAACTTTCTGTACCACGAGAGAATGAGAGACAATATGCAGAAGGGTTTGCTCACTTTTTGTTTAAGCAGACAACCTAATATTGAAGGGGAGCAGCAATCACCAGAAATACTCACATCGATGATAGCTGCTGCACTGCTGTCAAGGTGTTTGTATAAGTCATACAAAACCTCCCTCAGTTTCTTCATTGTTTTCTTATTGGGCTGAAGCAGCATCGCTTGGAAGTTAACTGGCAAACCATACCTGAGGAAGCCAAGCACAGAACTATGAAAAAGCTGAAAGAAGCCCTCTTTTCTCTTTCAGAGTAGAATTTTATTTTATTTTGAGAAGCAATCCTATTGCTGAAGAGGAAATTCTGCTCCTTTTCATTTTTGCAAGACCATTCTGTTTCTACAATTTGTAAGGCATCAGTACAGCAGAATTTCTTTCTTCAAGTTTAAAATAACAAAGCAGAAGTCTAAATGCATTTAAAATAATTGTATCCTTGATTACTTAGCACAATTCTCAAAGTTACCTGAAGCCTCAAACTAAGTTCTGAAGTTTCCAAATAGTTTACTTGCAGGACTTTGCTTATGCCACCAGGTGGAGAACCTGGACTGTACCCAATCCTCCTTTCCAGGTATGTGGAGCCATTTCCCAAGACACAAAGCAAGTTCAGCCTTGGTTACTCGAGTTTATATTGACTAGAATACAACTTAATGCGATTTTTTTTCCCCCTTTTTTGGCCCCTGTTTGTGTCCTTTATGATAACTTCTCAAAAAGGTTAAAATGCCCCAACTTTTGTTTTCTGACTAAGACAGAAATCCTTTCAACTCTCAAAGAAGGTGCTTCCTTCCTTCTGCAGAACAGCTACAGCTGTTCTTAAGTCAACTTAGTAACTATACTTCTGGATAGGTATGAAAGATAAAGCAGAGAAATTTTATAGTTAGAATATTGAATGGGTTAATATTGAAAAGTTTAGACTACAAAATTCTTGGAAAGACATGTTTTAAAGAAAAAGCACACACTTCAAGATGTCAAGCTGTATTACTCAAAGTCTGAATACTTTTTATTCTGGACTATTCACATTTCCCACTTAAATAGAAGACACAATAAGCTCTTTTTACAAGCAGCTCATAAAGCAAGCTAAGGATCAGCAGGAATGCTTTGCTGAAATTAACAGACTACCTGTAATTCCCCAAGTAGTGGTGGAAAGACTATCCAGGGGGCAGGATACACAGCTGTCTACCTCAAATATTCCCCAGCTGGCAATGCCACACTGCTGCCATCAGCTATTCTTACTGCCCTACTTCTTGTTTCCTCCCTCCCAGAAGAGGGCTGTTCACACCCTCAGTTTAGATGTAAATTCTTACAGAGTCTAGGAAGAAAAGCACTATTCAGGTTTGCCTCAATACCTTAAAACAGATTCCACAAACACCCGTAGTGCTTTCACGTGAATCCACGCAATGAAAGCTTCACTGAAATTAACTTTGAGCCACCGAACCAGAGGTCCCTGTGAAAGAGAAGAGGGAGAAATTTACTCAAACTTCAGAAGGAGATTCAGTATATTAATCATGTTTGAGCAGATAATATCTGTACGATGACAATAAATCCAGTGTAAAGGCAGAGTTCAGTATGCACACAGTGGCTCAAGGGTATTGCCTTACACAGCAAGAGGAATGTAATGAGACTGCCACTGTCTCTTCAGTGCACCACCTCAGCTGCCAGGGGCTGTCTTAATGACCATTCTAATAGTTATCTGATTATTTCATTCAAATACTTGTCTATTTTCAAACTACATATGCTATCAGCTGCAATATCAGCACTTGGTTCAATGCAGCAAGGAGCATTTGAGCCACAGGAAGCTCAATTACCCCCGAGCAGATTAGCTGGGTGGCAGGCTGTGTCACATCATCCTTCTAATGCTTTCTCAGAATCACAAGTTCATGAAATTGTTCTGTAGCAATTAGATGTCTTGGCCATCTCCTGTTTCTGTACTAGACTGGTTTATCCAGACTTACAAACTGTTTCTTCTTGTCAGTCGACAGTCTGTTCATTTCTTCTTTATCTGCTTTCATCTCCTCTTCATTATACTGGAAGTCACGGACCATAAATCTGCATTACAAAGTGCATAAATCAAAAGTGGCTATCTAGAGATCCTTCAAAATGTAAGAGGGAAAACACACACAAAAGAAGCCTTACTTATATTCTCTGGCTTTATGCTTGAAGTCATCCACTGCCTTCCTGAACAAGGTGACGTTACAGAGGTAACTATCTTGATCCTCAAAGAGTACACTACACAGAAACAAAAAGGTGTCAGAATTAGTAAGGTTCAAGTCATGACAGGTCTGATAAGTAGTAGCTTAAGTTGCACTTTATCACTACTAGGCAAGAGCATAAATGTAAATAGTTACAAAGGATTAGTTCCCAAAGGAAACACCTTATAGAGAAAGTAACTGAAACTTTAGCAACTGCTCTTGTTACTCCCTTTGTAAAGGATGGCAGTTTCCCTTTCACATTCAGAATCACTTCATACCTGTCTGGGTTTCTGTTAAATTTAAAATTATTTTGCAGAAAAAGGTGCTAAAGCAGGTTTAATACTGGCTTGGACTACAGAATTCTTAGAAATGCGAGGTTTAGAGAAAAAGGAAATGGATTTAAAATAGAAAAGGATACAAATTAGAAAGACATAGATTAGTATGAAAAAGTATTTCTTTGGCTGTAAAGACACCCCCTAGATTACTATAATTCAAGACAATACTGCTTATCTTGAGCCTTAGGAAAAAAAGCTTGAAGAGACTCAGCCTGTTGCTCAGTGTCATAGCTGCCTTCAACACCAGTATTATCCAAAAGCTCACCAAGTCACCTCTTCTGAAGCTATCCCTAGGTCATAGTTTCCCAGTAATTAAATAAGAATCATTAGCAGATCTTCACTAGGCTTAAGCTGATCCAATTCAAATATGAAGCTAGCCAGAGCAAGGTTGAATTTTCTACCTTGCATACAGCTGGCAGTATCAGACCTGCCTGATTAAAACTCATCAGTTAAAATTAACAACCCAGAAAGCTTCGTGTTACATCTTGACTTCATTTTCAGTGTGGTTACCAGATCGCTGAAGTGGTTTAACAGCATTATCAAAGCACCAGTTTGGCACCAAGGACCTTTGTTAGCCTGAAAGAGCCAAGTTACTTCTCTCTGCAAACAAGCAAGCCATTACCACTTCCTGTTCTTCATTCCTGAGCAGCTTTCAAAGAATATATCGAACTTGAAACAAGTCCTCTGAATACAGGCATAAAGTTTACAGGTTAGCAGCTAGCATTTGTTGTTAAACCCCACCCTGCACTAGCTTGAAGCTGAATGTGCCTGACCTGAACTAGATTAACTTTTCAACTCTTCTACTCTTCCTGCATAAGTTAGTTTGATAACTCTATTAACCCTGGAGTTAAGAGATGCTTTGAATTCTTCCTTAACAGCAACATAATCAAGGTGGATCAGACAGAGCTATAAAGCTAGACATCTTGACAAGGTTTTGACCAACCTTTAAAAGTCAAAAATCACTACAGATAAAGAACACTTACAAAATACTGCATGCAAATATGAGATTTAGCACTTAACTTACTTGCTGGAACGTGGTACAACCATCTCTGCTAGTGTTTCGTATTGCTTAACCCAGTCGTTGTAATTTAACCTAGAGAATACACAGGTTATGGTGAGACTTCAGTACTGCAGCATGAAATCTGAGATTACTGGACCAAAGTTTCCTAAAATGTTTAAAACACTCAACCACTACATCTTCCAACTCAGGTGCAGGCTGTCAGAAATACAAAACACACCAGGGACAGTTCTCCTCGTGCTGTTTTCAAGATTATTGGTAAATAAACTATAATGATAGCAAAAGTAATATAATTTATCTTCAGCCTTTATATAAATTTACAAATGTAAAATTTTTTACATCAAATCACTGTGGAATTCAATTAGCATTAAGTCCAGATCTCAGGACCAAATGGACTTAGCTGTCAAGGTTTACTAGAAACATAGTGCGTAACTCCACTCTCCCGAGTCCCAGTTGTGGAATATTTTTTCCACAATTACAGATGGGTTCCCCAGAGTCCTGACCTTTCCTGAAGGAGCACTGAGAATTTTGGAAGCCCCACCTTTCTGTAGGTGGTGGTGAAGTTGTTCCACCCTTTCAGCACCAAAAAAGTGAAAGGTAAAAGAAAAATAACAGCCGAGATATGCTAACCACCTGCTTTCTGCTAAAGCCACTGCAAATCTGGTTTGACTTCACCAGAGTTTATGACAGAGACTTGATGGGATAAATGGCCTGCTGCCTATCTTGACAAGTTAGAAGTGATCTTTGTTCCCAGATCCAGAAAGACAGTTTAGTGCCATTATCTCATTTTACAAGTGTCTTAAGGACGTCTGGGTCACCATTTTCCTTGGCCAGTGGAAAAGGTGGGGGTTTGGTTGTTTAAACATTTCAGGCAGGAACAACCTGTTCCAAGCAAACCTTTGACATAAAATAAGCAGTGTTCCATTGGTAGAGATTTAGGCAATTGGGTTACTTAGCTGGTTTCTGGTGATCTGAAAAGGTACAGAGCAAAGTAGTAAAGACTTCACTCACTAAGGGGTGAAAGCCAACATAGTTCTAACTGGGATAACTCCATCATTAAGCCTTCTAATGTAAAACAAGTCATGTTTTTACTCAGTACATACTATTTTCATAAGGATACCTTCTGCAACATGACTAGCCATGGTTAGCATTAGATAGGAGACAGAAGTCCAACCTCCAGTTCCTTAGGACAGTCACAAGCACTCAGCATTTCTTACAAGTTCCCATGAGCAATGGATATAGCTACATAGGTTCATTTGCCTCTACTAAGCATCCAAAAGTTTTTGTCACCTGGGAAAAGCCCAAACAAATTCCAATGTCCTTTCTTACAGTATGATAGGGTTGTGGGATCCATTTGATTTGTTATTTTTCAGACAAACAAACGTACTTGGGTACAATCACTAATAACGTGACCAGGTATTCTGAGTCGAGCACAAAGTCCTCTTTCTTTACAATATCAGCCAGACTTCTGGTTAGCAAGCTGCCCCTGCAGAGAAACAAAGACAGCCAGAGTAAACACACGTTTAACAATTCCATTTGTCTGGGCAAGGGTTTCCAGTGCTTGATAGTACAACATTTTCAAAACTATATTTTACTTCAGCAGTCACTATTAGCAGAGTAAACGTAACTCTTAAAGTCACTGGAAGTTTCTATCAGCAGCTCCACTGCTGTGCGTCATTTCCATATTCCAAACACGTCACACACTTCAGAAGCCAAGCTCTCCTTTAAAACACAAGAACTATTACACCCATTAATTGTGAAGTGTGACAGATGGAGCCTCAGCTACAGCTAACCCAGTTCAGACCTACACACAGAACCTCCATAAAGATTTAAAGCAGCGTGTCACCTCGTACTCACAAAAGCCAAAGAGCAAACACAGATTTACCAGGGCTTAGCTGACAAATTACTATGGCTTAAGATGGCACCTGAAGGCTCACTGAAAATGCTATCACTGGTATGATCTGTGGCTCTGAACCAGCCAGCAGGCTCGTACCACTGACTATAATGGTAGGACTGGGTCAAATGACCTAACCATACCTGCCCAGAACTACTGCAGGGCAACTGTATTTCAGACAATCGCCGCTCATACACGAGGAGGCAGCAGCCTGCTCTGGGTTCAGGTAGTGTCGGCACGTATGCAACGGCTGTCTGGGCTGGTTAGCTCTGAGGAGGAAACCCAGTGACAGGGAGACACTTCAAGCCTAAATGGGAGTGAAGGGAAAGCCCTCCTTGCTCAGACAGGCACCTGAGCAGCAGTGTTACACAGCACTTTAACAGCAAGCTTCCCTCAAAAGCTTTTGTGGTTTTTGTAACTGCTCTCAATCCAGGGAGCTATTACCAGCAAGTCAGCTGGTAATAATGTTCTTTTATGACAGCTGCTCTTCACGACTGAGGAACACCTCAAAACCCCATGAAGCTTACAGCCCATACCTCTTCATGCATTACTAAGCTTTCCTGATGAGGTAACTTTCCTGCAAAGCCCAACGTGACTTACGCATTCTTTCTTTCCAAATTCTGAAGGTTCCCTTTCAGATTATTGTATGCTGAGGCTCTTGCTTTCAGATCGTTGTCAATCTGGTTTACTCCCTTAAAGATAAAAAGAAAAGAAACAGTGTCTAAAGAAATAGAATATTTTGTAAATGATTTCTCAGTTTCAAAGCTCAGCTCTGCCAACAAAAACTTAATGAAAAATACACAAGTTCAAGTGTTTATTTCTCTGGTGCTTGACAAGCTTCAAGTAACTCTTAAGCATTTGTCCAAAGGAAAATCAGCCAATATTCCTCTTCTGGTATCAACTGGACATGCTACTGCATCCAGCTGATCATTTTGTCACCACCTTGAGGTTATCACCCTCCATCTCAGCTGACAGGAGAGATCATTTGAAGTTTACCTTTCCACCGTGATACATTTGTCAACGCTGAGTATCATTTCCTCCAGCTGTTATCCTGCTTCTCATTAGCTTTTCAGTGACAAGAAACAGTTTTATGAGTAGCAAATCAAGAATTAAGTATCCCAAAGTATTAATGCTTTGCATCTTCTACAACTTCCAAGCAGACTCTGTTGCTCTGTATTTGCTGACTACAATTTGCACCTTTCCTCGAGATGAACGGCCTCGGTCACTCAAAGACAGAATATCAACTAAATGCACCAGCTGCCTGATCCCAAATGGCTGTTACTATTTACAGTTCTAAATACTAACAACATATTTTGTCTTTTTTTCCCCCCCCAAGCCGAGCTATTTCCTCATTCTGTACGTTTGCAAAGATACAATAGATTTACATCACCTTTCAGACTCAGACTGCTAGTTGCACTCTCAGTCAGCTATGTACCATATATTAAGATTTTGTAGTATCTGTAAAAACTTAAAGCTAAGAGTTTCAGGCAAGAAAGTTCTGGATTATCTGCAGTTATAGTGAAGCATGAGTCTGCCAGCACTACCCCCATCCTGGTTACAGTTCCCACATATCCAGCACCAAAGACCATCTCTGGAGGAACCCAGAGAAACTGCTTCTTTTTTCCTTGTTTTGTATTTTATTGACACAGATAATTCCAAGAGCCAGTAGCAGATTACAGAAAACAAAAACCAAACCAAACAACAACAACAAAAAAGCACAAACCAACCAACCAAACCAAGGCTGAAAAAGCTGGGAAGATACTAAAGCAAGGGTACCTTACAGAGAACTCTGTCCCTGTCTGAATGCAGTACATCACTGCTGAGGATCTTGTCTGTGCTCACGAAAGAGCAAGCCAAATGAAGTCTCCAATGTGCAAAAAAACTTTACCAAGGTAAAGGGGGAAAACCTGTGGCAAGACTCAGATGGGCTTTCCTTACATCTAACATCACAGGCTTATTTTTCTTGTCACAACAGAGTGCCATAACTTTCAGAAAGTAAGGAGGTTGCCCGGTTCACTACTCATAGTCTATAAAGTTTGAGAACATCAGACAAATGGGATGGCAGTACAGCAAAACATAAAAGGTAAGTGACATCATCTGCTAGCTCTTTATTTGTTAACTCAGTAATCTTAGGAAGCGAAAGTCAGCATGATGGCCTTCAGGGAGCACTCTCCAAATCCTATCCCCATCCTAACACACTCCTCCAGTTACTAAAACACAGACACTGCTACCAGCTTCTCTACTATCATTATCAAAGCTACATGAAGCCAATGAGCACAGTTTTGAGTACCAAGTTCTCTGTAAAAACAGCTCAAGTTGGGAAGTTTTATAAAGCAAATTATCTTACCTTTGCAATAATTTCTGAAATATTCTTCAGGGACTGCTTGATTGGGTATTTGGCCATGTCCCACTGGAACCTTGTTATATAGGTGACCAAGTCAACTGAAATGTTAAACAAGAGCTTTGTCAAGATTGACAATGAAAGACTAATGCTCCATGTAGGACTGCTGTAGCAGGGAGTACTGTAACAGACTGGGGACTCTGCAGCTTAAGAAATGTGAAAATAAACAAGTTCTAAGTTACCTGTGACCTCTGCCTTCAGATATTGGTTTCTCCACCTCTGTAGACCCTAAATGATATTTACTACTATGTCAATGATGGCTGGAGAAGGCAAGACCAACAGTTTTTTGCTTTGTGTGAAAAATGGGTGGGAAAAGGGAGGGTTATGATGGAATAAAATAAGGCAAAGATTGTGTCTCACCTAAAGCAACAGTTTTGTAAAGCTATTGATGAAAGAGACTATTTCAAGCTCCTACATAAGGTTAACTGTTTTAATTAGGACTTCTGCACTTGTCTTCATGTTAATGCACTCATAGTAGCCTCTCTTGCATCAATACAAGCTGTGGTAAATTTTATGAAAGCTTTGAGTTACTCGAGACCACTGCAACTCTTCACTATAATAAAATGGACACATATTTCTATGAGACAACTGATTTTATGAAGATGTTCTATCACCATTTGGGAACAACTGAGTATTCCAGCATAGTTTACATAAAATCATACTCCTCATAATAGACTCATACAAAGAAAGTTTCCAGTGACCAGTAAGAGTAATTTTTATGTACCACTAGAGACCAGTGATGACAAAAATACAACTCTAAAGGATCAAAAGGCTTCTGTAAGAATGTATTTAACACAGAGATCTAGTTTCTTGCTGTTCTGGATCCTATAATTTATTTCAGGACAAGAGACTCATGTCAAAAAGCTCTTCCACATGTGAACTAGACTTCCAGAATGTCATACAGAGCAGCAGCATTCAGCATGTTTCAGGATCACTGCTTTCCCTCCTACACTTTCACACACAGATTATGGTTAACACTTTACCTCCATTAGCCAGAAGATTCTCCTGAACTTTATCTTTACTGTCTTCTAGAACATCAGCCATATACTGAGCCACTTTCTTTACAACACTGAAAAATGAAAGATATGAAAAAAAAGAATGAAAAACCTGCCATTTTCAGAAATACCCTTTACAGAATTGATCTGAAATTGCTTAAGATTGGATCAAAAGAGATTCAGTCGAAAATGGAACAGCTGATTGCTTTACATACAAGCTGTCCAAGAGCACAGACTGGGTTTGGTATGTGAAGGAGTCCTTCTCAAACACACACCAAAATGTTACTTAAATCCATCTCTAGTGCTGCTGCTCATCAGATCTCAGAGGGAGATAATAGGTAATCAGGGTTGGTTTCAGCTGTAATCTCATAGATTCCAATCTTTTTTTGAAGCCTGTGGTACTTTCAAAATGCTAAACCCTTTCTAAAAAGTAGAATGGGTTAGAAATCATCAATAATCCAAATTAAACACAAGGCAAGCATGACAAGAAACCCCACCCCTAAGCCCTCATGAGATCTGACACTCAAGACCTGCCTTCCTCACCAGATGAGCCATGTTTAATATTACACACACGTGCCATGTCAAATAGCTTCCTTTTCTATTTAAAAGCAACTACTTAACACTCCTCTCCTTGAAACAAAAGATGGCTGCACAAATTATGGTTCATTTTGTTCCATTTGCTCAAAACCACTTTCAAAGGACCATTAGTATCTTCAAAATGAATAGGTTTTGCATTTTAATATTAATTCTGTTTAACTGTCTCTGTGGATTGGGAAACACGCTTTGCAAAGTCTGTAAAGAGTACTCTCACTTGCTGAAACAGCAGCTTTTACTCCATCTCATCATCAGTTCCTGCAGCTGCCAGGCTCAATTCCTGACAGTTCCCCAGGAGCCAGCAGCACACAGCACTGCTACAGGGAGAACCATCCCTATTGATGCATAATGTTCCACTGTGCCACCAGAAGTTCAGGTATTTATTTTTTTTCAAATACAGACAGTAGGAAAAGCAGCACTTTAGCTTTCTGAAATCTTGGCTTGCTGACTGCCTGCAGAGGATCATTGTGAAACAAAAACACCCCAAAGCACCTGGAAATAACCTGTGTATTATGGCTCAGCAAATCATCACATCATTATTCTAATATTTTGCATGCTAGTAAAAATAAACTCTTACCCCTCCACAAACGCATCCAGTTTAGCCAGCTCATCTGATAAACCAACCAAAACATCCAGCGTGCCAACCTAGAAGGAAAGGTCAAAATGCATCAGCAATTACACATAAACGTGGAAACAAAATAGCAATAGAAGCTGAATCTCCTGAGCAGGTTATTTTGCAGAAGTATAAAAAATATTGACTCTGAACACTTGGATCACGGGTCTCCAGTTTTCTTCTCCAGCTAACTGCTAGCAGTATGAGGTCAAGACTACTATCCCTGAAAAAACCTGCTGTATTTGCTGTAAGAATGCAGCCTGATGAACCTTTACAGATAATGGAGAGGAGAATTTGTAACTTAGAATTTCAGGGGGGAAAAAATATATATATAATTATTGTCTGAAGTATTTTTAGATCCAGAGATAATCATCAAAAGTAGTAATCTATTCTTTCTATAAAGTCTGCAAGTATTCCACATCTTCAGCTTTTGTCTAAAGAACCCCAAAGATGGTGCAAACCAAACAGACTTCTTAGGACATGCAATGGGGCTTACGTACCTTCAAGTCTGGAATATTGAACTTGGAATTAGTAGAAAGATTGTTATGTTTTGTAGTCGCTGCATGTAGCTTCTCCCATGTCTGCTGACAAGTTTTTTCCCCAGGAGCAGAGATCAGCCAAAACTCGGTCATCTTTATGTCTTTCCCTTGATGCTTTCTGCTGCTGAAAATAGAGGCAAGATGCTAGGAAGGGAAGCGAGGCAAGGGGGATAAAGAATATCTGCCATTAATTCAGGAGTCAAAGCTTTGCCTGAAGAAAAACATCTCATTCCACATTACTCAAGTGCAATTCCAGCTACTGTAAGAGATTTTACCAAGAGTATCACATGGTTCCAAATTCTTTTTTTCCTATCTTGCAAATCACATTTGCACAGTTGGAAAGCCTTTTTAAACTGTCCTCCTGCAAGCTGAAGTGAGCTGAGTTTGCAACATTTGTGGAATTGAAGTTGAAAGATGCTAAAGATCGTAAGCAAACCATCTAACTAAAAATAAATCCAATAAAACAGGACTCAAATGGTATTTTCACAGCTGTATATATTTTCCAGCATCAGTACAACAGACAGCTTCTGAATGCATAAGAGGGAAAAAAAAATGTCAACTCTGACATTATAGCTTGTTCCAATCACTTTTTTTAAGAGAATAAAATACTGTATCTGTCAGAATTAATACACAGGAGCAAACTTTGCCCAAAACAAAACCACAGAGGTCCTTCAACTTTGGAATCATTCTAGGGTCAGCAAGCTGTCAAGGTGTTAAGAGATGAGGTAAAGAAAGGCCTGTTAGCTGATTCTTTAGTCCAGCTACTCAAGAAGCCTAGAGCTGAAGAAAGCTTACCAACCATTAAATTAACATCATGAATCACATCTTGTCACTGGCATAATAGTGACTTTCTTTCAATTAATGGGTCTTATGTGTAAGAAGAGCTGATGGCATCCAGTTACTGAGGCTCTTGATGCCGCGCACTGCACAGCGTCTAACGCTGTCTGTCAGGCAGAGCACAGTGGTGCTATAATGCTAAATGCCAACAATGCCAAGGCAGGTATTTGAGAAATCAGAATATTTACAAGACCAGACACATGTCCACAAGCTTGTCTGGCCTGACCCAGCTTGTTCTGGGCACTATCCTGTGCTGGGGCCATGCACCCACTCAGCTGATCCTGCTCAACAGCAGAAAGCTGAGGATCTGGGTGTTATCTGTGCTCTCCTCATGGGCACTCTCTCTTCTGCCCTAACGAGATGCCAAAGCAGGCTGGATCCAGAAGAGATAAGAAGTATATGGTATGGGTGAGAGAAGGGCTCCTATCTCAGAGAAGGACAGCTGAAAAGACTGGATCTACTCTCTCCCTCATGCTGTGTGGCCTTGACTGCTGGGGTAAAGTCCAGGAGAGCAGAATCCGAGTGGGGGGTGAAACCCATGCCAGCCACCCCTCATGCTCAAAATGGCACATTGTACCAATCCTCAGTCACACCATACCCATGACTTCAGGATCACAAGTATTGTGAACAATTAAAGCAACATCAGTCATCACCCTGTTACAGGGAGTCTCCATTTAGGGAAGCACTAACTGGATTATGTCACATAACGGGGCTCCATGGGAGGTCTACTGATTATCAACAATCTGGAACAAGACAAAATTTCCTCTTATTCAGACCATGATACATTATGCCAAATGCCAAACAAATGCTAAACTCGGTGAATCCACTGCACATGATATTTTCTTATGCATCACTGAACTCTGAACCTATAAAGGACACAGCCAAGTTTATGGTAAACTTCACCCATGCAGAGACACACTGCTACAGCTGACACACACACCCAAAGTGTTTAAGCTTTAAATTGTTTTTGTTTAGGTTGACTACACTAGGAGTAGAAAAAGCTTTATTATGATGTTGGATAAATAAACTAGTTGAGTAGGTGGCAGCAAGGAAAAGCCAGAAGAGCCGTAACGTAGAAATCCAGAATCCTGTTCAGTAAAGCAAACAGAACATGGCATTCTCATGGCTCCCACTAAAACATTATAGCCCCTGAAGAATATGTATAAAGTTTCCAGAGATTGTGTCATCTAAGGAAAGAGTTACATGTTTACAATGACACAGCCTCATTCCCTTTATTACAGGAAATGGGAAAATCAGTTCACCATTAAAAGTCTAAACACCTTTACCCAGGGAAAAAGAAATCTTTAACAGACCTATTGCAATAAGCAATTGCTTTTGATAGATAAAGTTTTCCAATTATTCAAATTCCAACTGTTCAGGTTTCATATGATGACCACAAGACTCCCATAAACGAGCCTGAAGTTACAAACACCTGGTGGGCTTGCAGGATATTTTTTTCATGTTTAAAACCACACTTTGTGATTCCTTAATGCCAGAGGCAAAAAGGGATTGTCCAAGTGAACAACCAGAGTCTCTTGCTATGTCTCAGTGTGAAGAGGCACGGGTAGAACAGCAGCATCTCCCAGGAATCTTTACACTAGTGGACTTCTCTTCCCTTCTACCCTCACCATTCCTGTCTGTGTTGCCAGCTTTCCCCAAGCTCTAACATCCATGTGAGATAAGGGGATTGATTCCCCATTTCAGGCACCCGTTCAATGGGGGAACTGCCAAACGCACCCAAGGAAGAAAAGCTTGGCTGAAGAGTTTTAAATGTTTGTTTGAATGTTTGGTTTATGTCAGGGGGATAATGAAGTTTGAAATCAGAACTATGAGAAACAAGGAATAGGAAATGAGAAAAGGAGAAGTGCTACACAATGGTAAGAAAAGCAGAAACAAATGCTAATCAGCCAAAAGATACATACGTTCCCTCTGTAAAATGAAACCATTAAATGTAAAGAGAAGGAGCACAGAATAAAGCAGGAAATACCAAGGTCTAAGACCTAGATTAAGTGGTAAGAATGGACAAGGGAACTGTTGCTTACGCTGTGTCCCTTGATGACCAGCAGGTTTTTTAATGCACTTATGGAGCAGAGTTGGTGACAGCATAGTTCCATCTAACCACGTGTACAACCAGGGTAAAAAAGCATCAGGAAAAGGAGGAACAAAGTTTATACAAGAATCTCTTCATAGCCCAAACTGAACCAAAATTCAGGGCTTTGAGTAACAGGTTCTAGAACTCCACCTTCATGTACAGCACTGAGACAGGCACCTTGATACTGAGGATTCCACAGGTCAGGACATTACTGTTTTAATTCTGAGTGACCAAGCCAATCCATATCTCCAGAAGTAAATAACTAAATGTGGCCTCACATGACCAGTATTGCTCTGATTCATCTTTATCTTACTCAGTACTCACCAAGACTGCAAGTTCTCATTTACAAGGCCTCAATACTGCAAATCCATCAGACACACTTTTCTCATTCTAGATTCAACAACTGGGTGGCATCCCTTAGCTTCCCTTGACACATTCTCATACACATACCCACAGTGTAACTTTGAAGTAATAACAGTCCTTTCACGTGTGGTTACAAAGAGATTTAAGTAACACACACTACCAAGATGTTCTGCTACACAAATGAGCACAACTCACCTACAAAATACTTGAAATGTCTCACTGAAGCTTTCCTGTAAAGTACCTGGTTTTGAAACATAATTACTCTAACACCTAAAATAAGTTTGTAATATTACTTTAAAAGTATTTTGCATTACTACCTGTAATTTATACTGCTCTGTTTCTATGTTATCAGGAAAAATGGATTTCAAAAGAAAAATCTTCCAACATAGTATTCTACATATAATCTAAGCAATAGAACCACAGAACAGTTGTTTCACAGCTGGAAAAAACACAGTTATGTCAGAATACAGGTAACAATTACCCCATCTCAGCTAAGCCAATTCACCTTGCATTTTTCAGAAACAGCAGGCCTAGGAAAAGGGGACAGTTGCTTCTTCTTTCCTCTTTCGTTCAACAGGAAAACTCAACTTACTAACGTGACCCAGAAGCCTCCCAATGTTCAGCACTAAGGCCCCAGGACGTTGTTTCTTCAAGCTCGTTCTCAGAAATCGGATGTGACGCTTGGCGTTTGGCCCTCACTGCCTCAACGCTTCATAAACAGAAGCGGCCACGGTGAGCAAGCCCGAGCTACGCCCGGGAAATTTCACAAGGGAGAGTCCAGAGGCCTCTGCAGCCTGGGGCTGGCACACGGGGCGGGGGAGCGGCCTCTACTCTCCCCACCGCCGCCGATCCGGATCG
>VWZY01000010.1:517091-538458 GCA_013399075.1 Chloroceryle aenea
CCCGTCAAGGCGAGAGTTGTTGCCACCCTGTGGCTGTGGGGCTGCAGCAGGGGAGGCGCAAAGGCGGCCGCGGTTCGCCAGAGGGTGGCTTCGCGCGATTCCAGCCCCACGAAGGACGTGGCTGTGTCTCTGGCAGCAACTCCACGCCTCCTCCAGTGGTCTTCTCCCCGTACGTATTTCTAGATCCTGCAGCTCTAAACTCCGCTGAGTCAAGTTCAAAGTGGGAGCGTTGTTCAGCAGCCTCAGGTCAGGCTGCCCTCAGCCCTTCAGGGTGTCCTTCGGCCACCACCGGCTTCTGAAGGTCTCCTTGCTGAGCTGCCCGCAGCTAGTTAGAATACTCTTCACACGGCCCTGCTGGTAACAGCTTGGGCAGAGAGATGCTTCTCCTATCAGTATAAAACACATACTCTAAAGTAACTTACCAAACCAGAAACCTGTCTACCTTAAAAGTGAGCAAACTTATTTTTACATACCGATTACAAATTAGAGCGAGAATCATTTTTAATGGCTGAATTACTAACATTCAGTCAGTTTTCAGTGGAAAGTCTTCTAAAACTTCAGAGCGGGCACATTTTCTCATTATTATTGCAAGCCATTTCATCAAAGTGTGGCAATAGGTGCCATATGCCAGCTCTAACTAGCAAACAAAGTCATTATGCTATTTTTGGAACAAGATAAGATTATTTTTTTGAGTAATCCATAGCTCCAAGCTATCCGATGGAAACTTGGCATTAACCTCTATAAATAAACAGAGTAGTTAATAAGCGATGCTATAAAATCAGTACTTAGCAGAGGGATAGCAAGCACTTCTCACTTGCATGACATACCTGCTTGTAAAGGAGGGGATTCTGAGAACAAGGACCTTTGATCTGCCACTTACAGTCCGCTGCCTAACGGGGTTGGTTTATAACAATATTTGCCTTTTGGTTGACTAAGATCAGTGAAGTACAAAGCAGGCCTGTAGGCCATCTATAGCTTTTCAAAACAAACCATACACAAGGAAAAAAAGAATTAACACAAGCTAAATAATCGGGATACTGGCAGAATAAACACAGAGTAACAAAGAGCTGCAGCGTGGTCTTTAAGGGAGCTCTTGGTGAGAAAGCCAAGCCAGGTGTACAGTCGTAAATGGTATCAAGGAGAAGAGCAACGTTTAAAACCAGAGCTGCTACAATACGAGTGGGTGTATGGTAGATTAAACAGATATGCTCACTAGTAGGTTTATAAATGTCCTTGCCTGTAGCATTGCTCTGTCTGGCCTGACAAGGATATTTTTACGAAGACTCGGAAGCCAGACAGAAGCAGTACACATTTTTTCTTACGACTCAAGAAATGTATGTGTTGAAATTTCATTTGGGGGAGAGGGAACTGTAATGTTTCTTTTTGACCTCCATTGTTTTCTGTTGTTTTGGGTTTTTTTTAGCATAGTAATCTTATTCTACAACCCAAATTTATGTCAAAGATGACCTTGGATCAGCTCTCCATGTAGGCTTATATTCAGCTTTGAATACCTGAATGACTCATTATTGTTCAGAAAAACTTAGGCACAGGCTAAACACAGACTGACTTGAATGTTCACTGGTGTGCACAGAGAACTTTGCAGATAGAACTCCTTAGGACTGAGAAATCTAACCTAGGAGTTAGGCAAGGAGGGGCAGGACTGTCCTTAGACCTGTTCTTTTACCAGCTGTGTGAAGTGGTTGCTCATTTAGATTTGGAGAATGAAAATAAGAACACAAGAGATGTGTTATGGAAGAGATGCTGCCTTTTGAGAATCCTGGTGATAAAAGTCACACTACCCAGATCTAGCAGGGTCCCACAGGGCTTACTTGACCCAGAGCACTTGTGCCACACCAGGCAGCGATGAGGAGTCCCTGGTTGGGGAATCCACAGCGGGAGCCTCCACCGACAAGCTCACTGCAGGCTGCAGTCAGAAGCCATCCAAGTGCCCCATCCCCTTGGTTTTGAGTCAAGGTGGCCATCCCACACTCCCTCATGGCAACAAATGTTTCCAAAATGATTGTGGTGAAAGGAATTTAGCTTTTTTCCTAGACTCTTGACATCTCTGAGCAGTTCTGAAAGAAATACAGATTTAATGTGAATTTTGATTATCCACCTTTTTTTTTTTCCTCCCTATTTATCTGCCTTGATTTGAAGCAAGCTTTTCTGCAACGATCTCTGCAGAGCTAGGTGTTCTTCCTTGGTATGTAGATGACATGCACAGCAGAGATTGGCAGAGATGGTGTCGAGTTCCCTCGCTCTCTGGTATTCTGTGAAGCCGTGCTCCTCAGATATTATACAAACAAAAGCAGACAAACTGACTTCCTGAAGACAATGGGAATATTATAATCAATTTCAATAAGAGCAGAATTTTACTCACAGTTTTATTGTGTCAGTGGGAGTTTTTATATTTTTTTTCTCCTGGTGATAAAGATGCTAAAATAAAGGTTCTATACAACTGGCAGGGCTAAACACCTAAAAAGGGAAAGATATCTTTTCTAAAGCTTGAGAGCATCTGTAGATCAAAAGAGAAATAAGAATATTGCTGCACATATATGCCAGTACCAAGTTGCACAGGACTCAAATGTCTGAAAAATAAGAAATACAAGGGGGTAAGCTCATGATGTTCTCTGTGATGCAGGGAAACCCCTCTATAATAAGACCCCAGCCTCCATTGCTTTGACTGCTAGGAGAATAAGAGAAAAATAAAATAAAAATCCCAGTTATTCAAAGAAAGTGAAGAGAAAATATAGTTGTATTAGTTTGTTATTTACTTTTATTTTTCCTGCAGGTGGCTTTTTGAAAGCATTTTAATAAAAGATACCTATCAAAGCACATTGTATTTTAATCTTTTTTGATGCTGACTGGGAGAGACAAGCCCAAAGACTGAAATTTAAGTCTTTGAAAAAAGAGCTTTGCAAACTGGAGCAGAAAGGGTGAGTTTTCTTCAGCCAAGCTTTATGAGGGAGACAGAATGTCTCTTCCCTAGCTGCTTCTCTGTTTCAAACTGCTTCCCTGGCTTTCAGCTGCAGATCAAGAACTTGAGAAGACAATAAATTTGAGTTTTACAAAATTTTTAAAATTCATGAATTATCTCAACTGACACTGAAGTCCCCATTTATACATATTTATGCACGTCAGCATGGAATTATTCTATACAGTGTGGGCAGCACCTTCAGGACGGGTGCAGAAAGACTTCTAACTGGTGTGCAAGGCTGGTGGTGCTCTGACCAACAGGAAACCCACAGCCAGAGCCTTGTTCCAAACCATGCAGAGGGGAGTCAGAGGCAGCACTTGTGATCTCGAGTGTGTGCTCCATCCAGACAGGAGCACCCACTGCCTCACCTGGCTGGTGCAAGGCAGAGAGTCCCTGAGCACCCTGCTGATGCAGGACTCGGAGCCAAGGTATTTGGGAGAGCACCTGATTCATGGAAGAGGGCACTGAGGGCACAGTGCCGCCCTGAATCTGTGTTTCAGAGCCTCTGATTTAGAGCTCTGTTGCAGAGATAAGCTGCGGGGGATTCTTGGTGGGCTCTGGCTCCAGGATTGGATTGATCAGAAAGGCCTGGGAAGGCTGTAGCCCTGTACAGTCAGCAATGCCAAGGGACACACTGAGCCCTCTGCAGAGTGCCCAGTATTTTGGACAGTTACAGACTTGTCCTGCAGAAGAAATTTCAAAGCCTGAGAGAGTCCGTCAGCAGAGTGGTTGGATGCCTTGGGAGCTCTGGGAGCAGCCATGAACAAGCTCTGTGGACACCAGGGGTGCCAGATGTCACTTCACTATGTGCCTGAACCCTGCCGTGAATCTTCACTGAATTAAAATTCCATTTAGGTAATTTCAGTATCATAGAATAATATTTAAATTAATGATATGTCTGTATACTCTAAAATATTGAAGCAGTACATAATCACAGCAGTAATAGCAGTAACAGATGGCAACTTACATGTTATGAAAGACTGTGAAAACACTGGTGATGACAAAGTACTGATTGTTATAACTCGGCACCTGGCTCTGCAAGTGCTCCTTGAACTGAGCAGGATGTCCCTTGTGCCTTTGTGAAGCAGCACTTCTGAACACAGAGGCTGCTGGGTGGAGTAGTGATAATACAGGCTACTACCATGGTGGTTTTGACAGAAAAAAAAACCAACAAAAGCCCTTTCTCACTCCTGTATAACCACCCTAGAGATTTTGCTTTTAAAATTATTATTTTTAAAAGTGATTTGGATATTTGCTGTATTATCTTAAGTTCTCAGTTTCCTCCATTCTGACCAAGTATTTTCCCATTACAGCATTATATTAGAAAAGGTTTCAGGGCATGGTTTGATAAGAAACTATTTGACATCAGAGCCAGCTTACAAGTCACTGTCTCCTTCCTGTGCCTGCTGGTCATATCCACATTACCTCTTCTTCTACCCAGTGCTGCACCAGCACAAGCAGTTCCTGGCCACACAGTCTGAAAAACCAACCTTTTTTTTCCATGTCCTTCTGCATTTTTTTCAGTTGAATCCCTTCCTTAACCTGATATACTCAGTGGCTGTAAAGATGTCAGCACTTGGAAGTATTGTTGGTGGGAGAGCGAGAGGCTCAGAAGGTTGGAGATGACTGAGCTGTACAGGTGATTTATGCAGCCCTTCCAGTGAATCATGTCCTCACACAGAACTGTGTATGTGGTTGTGGTTTGTATGGTGTTATATGTTTCTTATGCTAAGTACAACAAAAATACCTGCTAAATACAAAACTCGCAACTCATCTAAGTTTTATCTTTACTTAAAATTTCAGATAGAGGGCAATGTTAGCACAGCTCATCTTGTTCTTCCTAGCTCCACCCTCATTTTTCACAGTCTATAAACTGGTATGTCTGGCACTTCACAGACGTGTAGCAAAGCTAATATTTCACTTGAGATTCCCAGGAACTGAAGTCTCATTTTGCCCAGCATACCTCCAGGGCAACCTCTTGGACTATGTGACACATACTACTGCCTGTTTATTTTTAATTTGGCAAAAGGGCAGTGATTTACCTGATGGTAAATTTAGATCTTTGAATATATTCCCCAAGTGACAGTGACTATTCTTCCCTTTCTTTTCACACTGAGGGTTTTTTTTTACCGATGGGCAGATAGGATCAGATGAGATGCATCCCAGAGTCCCCAGGGAAGTAGCTGATGTAGCTGCCAAGCCATTCTCCATAACACCCGAAAAGTCCTGGGAGACGNTCTCCATGACACCTGAAAAGTCCTGGCAGTCAGGTGAAGTCCCTGGAGACTTGAAGACTTGAAGAAGGGACACATTGCACCCATTATTAAAAAGGGTAGGAGGAAGGACCGTGGGATCTACCAACCTGTCAGCCTCACTTCTGTGCCTGGGAAGATATGGCAAAAAATCCTCCTAGAAGTTCTGATAAGGCACAGGGAGGAGACCAGCTTCGCCTGCCGGACCAGCTTTCCATGACGGTCTGTCTACGCCACTGGACAAGGAAAGAGCTACTGGTGTCATCTATCTGGACTTCTGGAAGGCCTTTGACGTGGTCCCCCACATCATCCTTCTCTAATTTGGGAAGATAGGGATTTGATGGGTGGACTGTTCAGTGGATGAGGAATTGGTTGAGTGGTCGTAGCCAGAGGGTAGTGGTCAATGATATGATGTCAAACTGCTTCTATAAAGAAAACAAAGATGGGCCATTGTCACATGAAGGGAACAGAAGGGCTGCTCTTCTTGACTTCTTCATTCTCATCTGCTGTTCTTCTCAGTATTTTCTCCTATTTGCAGATTCTTCCTCACGTGTTGTACACCAGTCTGCTTCTTTCCCTGATGAGCCCTCCAGGACAATGCTGTCTTACAAGTGAGGGACCACTCTGTTTGCTGTGCTGTGGTAGCCCTGATTTGGAGATGGCCCTGGAGTTTCTTTCACCCATCCTCATACATAACAGCAGGTAGCTTTGGGCCCAGAAGCTCACAGGTTTCCAGGGTATCAGGAACAAGATTTCATCTTATCCTGATCTGATCAACTAGTTGCATCACTGGGTTTGGAGGAGGTAGAAATATCTGGATTTATATTTATACAGCAGCTTGGTGGGAGCTAATATACACTATGGCCACGAGGATGGAGCATGTTGGGAAAGCCTGGCTGTGCCTGTAGCACATGGCCAGAGGAGATGCAGCAGTGCAGCCAGAGCTACACTGAACCCCTTGCAGAAATAGGGCAGCCTCGCTGCGAGACCTCCTTAACCTCCTGCCTCCGCTCCTCGCTTCTGTGGTGTTCAGAGAAACAAAAACTGAAGCCCACTCAGATATCCTGAGAGAAATGCTGAATAATTTAGGTTGGAAAGGCCCTCTGCATGTAGCTGGTCAGACTCCCTGCCCAAAGCTGGCGTGAGGTGAAATGAAACATAAGTGCGAGGCCAGGGGGTCAGGGCTGGAGGTCTGCAACCCAAGGGAGGGGACTGGAGCCCGTGGTCCTTCAGCTCTCTGCAAACAGCATGGACCGGTTGGAAAGTGCCATTGTAGTCTCTACACAGGAACATGTGGGGGTCCGTGACTTTCATCCTGGGGTTTCACACACAGTTAAGCCTGTTTAATAGAAGGAGACCTTTATAGGGAAGGTGAGGCCTTGTCTGAATTACTTAAGTTGCAAAAACCTCACAATTAAAATCTCACATTTTAAAATTGATCCAGTTAAAATAGGACAGTTTTTCCATTACAGGCATGCCCTGTGGCACGGAGGGATTAGCACTGTGCTTCCCAGTGTCTGGAGCATCCCCGGCTCCTGTTAATTTCATTTAGGAATATGAATGCTTAACATTCATCAAAAAACAGCACTTGGAAATGGGCCTGAGGACACATGTATTTTTTGCAGCGAGCAAGAATGAGAGCAGAAATTTGGCAATTACAGCAGGGAAAGGGCTAAGGAAAAGCATCAAGCAGCTCTGTAGCATGGCTCTGCTCTCCTGCCTTCCCTTTCCTCTGTAGTCAGCCACCACTGGTCATACCCCCAGGTATTTCTATGCCAGCTCTGCAGTGGCCTGCTCACAGCCATGTCAGCAGCAGGAGGTGTGCAAGGAGCCAGGATCGGTGTCTGGGGCACACACAGCAGATCAGCTTGCTTTGCTGTGTTAGCTCGTTTCTGGTAAAAGTAAATTATTCACATGTCTGTGGTGAAGAGGATCTCGTGTTCGTGTGAAGGACACGCAGCTGAGCACAGGCCAGCCAGGCCGAAGGGGTAGGACACGACACCCTTCATTGCTCTGAAATGAAATACTGATAGTAACAGGCAAACTGTAGCCTTGTCTCTACACAGCCCGTGATTTTTCTCCTTTAATGAACATGGAGATCCCTTCACTGCAGCAAATCGGGCAGAGGACCCACGGAACAGCAGAGGCTCTCGCAATCCCTCAGCAAGCCCTGCGACGCTGCGGCTGGCTCGCTACGTTTGCAGAAACCTTCTGCCTCAGCAGCTCACACATCCCTTTGGTCTTAATGTCCCGCTGCCGGCCAGATGGATTAATCCAGACTTGGTGATCTGATAAGAGCTAGCGTGTGCAGGGAAACTGGGGTATTGGAGTGAGATCTAATGCTTGCTATGTCCTGTGCTGGGCTGGCGATGTGCGCACTGATGGATATTTCTGCTCGTGTGATTATTTTTTTTTAAATTTGACTCCTTCATACCCAGAGCAGGCTGGTTTTATGGAGAGGTCATATATACCCAAAGAGATTTCTTACAAGTGTCCCTTTGTGGAATGGAAGTGTGCAGGGCTCATTATGATAGAGAATTAACACGTATCTAAGGCCATAACGTATCTGTCATATAAAACATGTTGGTTTTTTTTAAAGGGCAGTGACCAAAACTTTCCTGGGAGCATCCATCTCCCATCCAGTCACTGGGTAGTTCATTCATTAGATTTGACATTTTTTGGATTTTCACTTTCAAGTTATTAATGAATTCATTAATTAATGAATTTATGAGTTTATATGACAAGTACATTTCTCACAAAGGTGAGAAACTGCTTAAAATGAATGCCCCTGTCACCAAGGCTATAACCAGTACAAAGTCACACCATTTTTTAATGTGACATCCATGTGTATGTCACACCAGCTGTTTTGCTGGATTAGCCACATACATTTTTGTTACTCACGTTTCTGTGCTTAAGCAGACTTCTCCATCTTCAGGCTTATCCACCCTGGAAATAAGCTGTTGTAAAGTGAGGCTGTGGATTCAAAATGCAATACCACTGGGCACGAGCTTCTTGTGTGGCCACCCCTGCTCTGCACTTGGAGGGCTTTAAAAGATGTGTTGCAGTTTATTTCTACGGCACACGCTGCAAAAGTCCCAGCTTACTCCCCATAGCTCAGGTCTTTTCCCACCATACCTCAAGAAGCAGGGCAGATGTATCGAGGTGCACGCTCGCAGCAATACCATCTGTGCAGGACAACCATGTCCCTTGGCAGCCTCCACTGCTATCCTTGTGCAGGTGGCCTCTCCAGGAGGTTGTTGATCACCTCCCCCAAAACCTCCTTTATGTTCCTGTGACTCTATAATTCCCGAAATAGGGTTAAGTGCTGTTATGGGGTGTGTAGGGATGGCTGGGTGCAGAAAGGAGGGGCAGAGACGGTTGTAGAGAAATCCTGGCTGCAATTTTACAAATTCTGGGTAATATGGAAGATTAGGTTTTAAGTGATCAAAAAAGAAGGTAGGATGGAAATATCCCTTCATTTGCTATCTCTGCATTTGCTGTGCAGGCGCAAACTTTTTTGGTGTACTGCTTCAAGAATAATTTTATCGTATGGGCAAGTCTGGAAGGGAGCTGGGTATAATTCCTTAGCATTTAGAGTGATGGTTTGTCCCAGGTGGGACTCTGGAGAGCTGTCTGGTTTATTGTTGGTTGGGTTTTTTTTTTCATTTACAGAATGTCTGAATATTTGAGCTATGAGTGTGATGTGGCAATCATTTATTCTGTAAAGACTTCCCTCTTAAAGGCAAGTTCACAGCGTAAAAGGTCTCCCAGGCTCTGCAGAGGGCTGGCAGCAATTTCTGAGTGACGGCCAAAAATATGTTCTTGCAGCAGTGTTTCCACATTGATGGCACTACAACAGAGGCAGCTCCGCTAGAGACAGAGCAGGCAAACCCACGCTTTGGCAAGATGGAGAGTTCTGCCTGCCTAGATGTAAGGATAGCTGTCATCTTTGCAGTTTTATTTGTCTTTGCCTAAAGCAGTGATAGGAATTACATTCGTAAGGCAAATAAAAATAGTCCTAGCAAAAATATCCTAGGTCTTTTTCCTCTCGCTTCTCTCTTACCCAAGAGTTAGCTGCATCACTTTGGAAAGCTGATAGTCTCTGAAGCTCTATACCTCTCTTCACGCTGTGACCAATTACTGTGTAGTTACATGTGCTGAAAAGAGGGAAGGAGAGGAGAAACCCCCTGAACTTTCCCACAGTTTCAGTCTTGCTTTAGCTGCTGTGTATTTAGCACCCTTTCTTGACCTGCCCATTAGCTGGGGCCAAGAAGAGGTTTCAGATGACTCGTGCAAAGGGATGAAGTTTCAGGGTAGCACATGCCCGGAAGGACATTCTCTCCTACCTAGCTAATTCCCAAAATACAATCATCAGGCACCAGCTGAGCTGAGGGAGCCGCTCGCACGTACAGTCCTACAGTGCTTTTCCCTGCTGGTTGACCTAGTTGTTGATGCAGGGAGTTAGACACAATGCCAAGCCTGTTAAGTGGCTGCAGATTTCTTCGCACAAACAAGCAAACAAGAAATTAAAGAAAAGCTTCCGCTCTGCTGATAAGCTTGTAGGGGCACATAGGGCTTGTTTGTTTGGTTTGGGGTTTGGTTTGGCCTTTCTTTGAACTCAGTTAGGATGGAAAGCTGTAGTAAGCTTCAGGGCAAGCACACAAGGCTGGAGGAAGTTGACTTGCAACTCCCCGGCCATTTGGGGCTTGCCAGAGCCTACACAGCATCAGTCCTGCTCCACATGTCATGTGCCCTGATGCCCTGGAAGTGTTTGCTCTGTCACGCCAGTGTCTTAGTCGGAGAGATAAAAGGAAAGACTGAAACTGTCTGTGTTTTAACACACCCTAGTCAAAGGCATCGCAAGGTTTCTGCGAGACAAGCAGCGTCAGTGACATTTCTGTGCCTGCCTGCTGGTGATTTCCATATCACTGAACATTAAAGACACTTTGAGGAACATTAAAGGGAGCTGAATTTCAGAGAAAAAGTGTGTAGTAGTTTGCGATCAGTTGTTCTGTGATGATCATCCTTAAAGGATCAGCTATGAGCTTACAAGTGCTGGTCTAAATCCTTTTCACTTCTGAAAGCACCTAAGTAGAAAAATTGTCTTGTCCTTGCAAATACAGCTTGTCCTAGCCATATGTGTGTTAGGAACATGTGACGTAAGTATTTGGGGATGGCATTTCAAACTAATTTCAGTAATATTTGGGAAATTCTTCCCAATTACAAAACTTTCTTTTCAGCATCAAGCATAGTCTGCAAAGCGTAGGAATTCGTAGTAATTTATGGTGGTGCTGGAGAAGTGAGACTTGATCCTGGAAGAAGCCCTTGTTTGTAGCCCAAAACTTTTTTCAGACTATTTTCAACAGGTTATTTTCTTGTTTAAACATTAAGGGGGCATGGATACTGGAGCCAAACCTGGACCGCATCCAATGACTGAAGATGCTACCGTGGTAGTACCTCCACCAGCTTCGAAGCAAAGCCTTTACTTGAGCAGCTCCACCCTGCTGGCTTCTGTTCAGAGCCTGGAGCCTCAGCTGAGTCCCACAGCCCTACTTTTCCTACACAACTCATTTTTATCCTCTCATGCCGTTGAAACACAATTGCACAACTACAGCAAAGGTTCTCTCTTCATGACAGTGCTGTCAACAAAATGTCTCTTTGCATGGCTTTTGGGGGCATATTCTCAGAGGTCTCTACTGGAACAAGGTCCCTGAGGAAGTGCTCATGACAGTGGGAAGAGGTGTCCCTCTGACTGTAGTGAAGATCGTAAGGCATGAGCAGTGAGTCAGACCAGAGCTATTACCATATCTTACGCAAGGTTTATAAGAGGGCATTTGTTGTAATATGTAGCAAATATGGAAATCTCTTTTTCTTCCCCCCGTGAAAATGTGCATTAAAACATAAAAATCTGGTGGCTTGTCATATTTTTTTTCATTTGCAGTGTTTATTCCTAGAGCAGAGGAGTTTTTTTAGTACAAGACCTAACTAGATAACTAGGGGGTACTTAACTCTGCACCTCTGGTGATGAAAAAGGCACCGGTTGTTTTATGGGATCAGGCTCTGCAAGGTTCAGGTTTCTTCTGAACAGCTCAGCTGCTGCATTACAAATATGACCACCACTTCTAAACCCTGTATTTGCATAGTCTAACCATAACAAAAAACATGTAGTATGCAGGAATCTGGGTCTAAATGTGTCAGAGAAGTTTCTCTACCCCACTTTCTGAAACTCATAAGAAAAGACCAATCATGGCTAAATGCTTTTTGCAGCAATTTACATTTTAAGCACACTTAACATTCAAGATCTGAACCTGGAAAAGATTTGAAGAAGGATTTTTGTCCTGGTGTTCTTCAAATGAATTCTTTGTACATCCATAACCATTAAATTCTCAGTGTTGGCCTCATATGTGTATGAAATTGTGCTTGCCCTGTTGTGAACCAAAGCAATGTTTTCATCCAATGCAGAGGATTAAGATGATACTCCTTATCACATCAGTACTCATTGTGGGTACCACTAAAATGGCTTTCCTTACAAGGGGGGGAGGCAGTGCCTTCTGTGGCTTAAATTAACCACATCAGGAAACAGGCAACATGTCATTGGACTTACCTAAAGGAGTTATTTCTTCAGGGTCTATTTGTAACCTGATGGCTTGCAAGAGATGAAGCTGAAAAATAAGACAAATATACCTGCAGTTAGCACCACACATCTGAAGCCTACCTTTAACCTGGGTTTCTATTCTATCTGGAGCTGTTATGATGAGTTTAATTGCTGCATGGTCCTTTGGGTCAAATCCTGTTTTGATGTGTGGTAGTAAAATGAATGTATCTAAAGCTTCTGCAGAATTACTCTGCTGAATGTGGGCAGCTAGGATCACCTATGCTTGAGTATCCATTTTATTGTTTCTCTCTCTTTAGAAGCACAAGTATTCCCACTAACTCCATCTGCAAACTTTTCTGGTTGACATTTTTCCCCCAGTGAGCTGTAACTTTCACCTAATTGAGTGAATGGATCCATGTTTGTTTGCAGAGGTTTGGACAGCTGATTCCACATGTTTAGGACTTTTCAAACTAATTCATTGCAAAATATCTTTTCTCCAAAAATAGTGCATAAAATTTGGGTTATTTTGCAATTATTGTAGCAGTTACTAATATTGCAGGGATATGATGATGATGATGATGTTGTTATACTTAATAGTGTTCTAGCATGTCAAATTCTAAGCACACTCCTAGCAAGGAGTTTCTGTAGCTCGCTGCTCTTCATCTCACAGCTTAGTTGCTCCAGTTGATGCTGTGACTGCCATTACAGTGACACTTTCAGAGCATCACTCGGGCACATTAATGCAGCTTTAATTACTGACACGGTTACTCTGCCAATATACAGGCTTCACTCTACCATCCAGATAATTCTTCATGGCCATTTGTGTTTATGTATTTACCCACAGCACAAAATCACTTGATCTTTAGTGAAGTTTGTTGCTTTATCTGTCTGTACCACTCCCTGTACAACCTCTCAAAATTTATTCCTCGCAGGTTTAAAAGCCACTGTCACCTTAGGAAAGCCTGAGTTTCCAAGCTGGGGTTTGGGTTGACTTTTTATTTTCCCCTGCAGCTTCTTTGGAATATCAGGATTCTGATCTGCCTGCAAACCTCGAGCAGTTACACAACTTTGGACAGTTCTGCTTCAGGGCTTGATTTCAGGCTGCTCATTATGAGAGCATTGCAGTACCAGTTGTTATCTGGCACGGTTAGGTATATAATTTGGTATTTTCATTGGAATCTCACTCATTTATTCTCTGTTCCGCAAGTGCTGGAAGCTTAACATGTCATTAGTATTCTTAGTGGTCTTTTGAAAAATATCAGCTGAATCGTTGTGACACAAGGAGAATGGGTACCTCTCAAACTTGTCTCAAGTTTCCCTCCCATTAGGGCACGCAAACTATGCGAAAACTCCCGTTCTGGCTTGAGCCAAAAGCAGTCGCACGTATTGCTAAGCATTACTGAAAACTAATTATGCCATCCTCAGCTTCCCGGCAGTGGAAGAAAAGAGGAGTTATCAGAGGAGGATGAGCCAAGAGAATGACCTGGTTTTCCAACGTCGCGCCCAGAGAGGCATCAGCCGCGGCCGCTGCGGAATGGTGATGGCACCGTGCAGCTGGCACCCTGTGCTGACCAAGCAGCCACACTGGCAGCGTCCTGCCACCGTCAGAACTCGGCACCTGTCTTGCGGGAAGCAGAGCCGTGTGCTTTCTCATCCATGTCCTGAGGGATTTCACTGCAGCACTTGGTTAGTACCGGTATTTTATACGTTGCTCGCTGGGTCATTAAGGACGCCGTGTGAATGTGTGGTTTAAATCTCCCAGACTGGACTCTGGTGAACAGAAATGGTATGTGGGCCCCACGGCTTTGTGGTGTCACTGTCCCATAGAAGCTCATCGATGATGTGACAGGAAGAGACAATTTACTCCACAGATAGCAGCAGTAACCACATCTGCTTTCCATGATTTGTGCCTTATTTTTCATACTGCAGAAATCCTGTCTCACCTTATTACATTCCTGTCTCCCTCATCCTCCACAGCCCCAGGCTCTCTCCATATCCCCTAACACCTCTTGCACACCGTAGCCCGACAAGGGGGGGAGGCAGTGCCTTCTGTGGCTGGTCCAGGCCATCACTGTCTGGCTAAAAAGAGCTAAACATCACTGGCCTCCTCTTGATGCCTCATCTCAGTGCAAGCGGCCACTCTGCTGCAGAACATAATGATGAGCATAATGCAAGTTTAATCCACTGTCCTCCCACCAAAAGAAAAGAACTCTGCTAAATAAATCTTTATTACTTGGAAGAAAAAGCTGAAGACAAGACCTGCTGTAGATAGGACATTTAACTTGACTCCCTAGACAAAGACAGGTGCTACCCTGGAGAAATGCAGAGGCTTTGGAGTGCTGAAATTGCAGAGCTGTATCAACCAGAGCCGAGGGTGGGAGCACAGTGAGTACGATGGATCCCTCTTGCTGCAAGGATAGACTGCTACTACCAGTAGCTGTAGCCTTCCCTCAAACTGAAAAAGAAGCAGCTGTCTGACACTTTCTGGTATTCCTGTTGGAAAACAAGTTTAGAAGTCATATGTCATCTGTCCAAAATCTTTGTTCACACTGCTGTGGTAAATGCAGGGGTGTTGAATGTGTACTGTGGAGGTCTGCAGCAGAGACTGCCGTTTCAGGCAGCCCGAGCCCAGTCATGCGGAGTTTGATGAGGGCTCTTTTATCTAGACAGAGAACTTCAAGGAAATGTTATCACAGCCAAAAGGTTGGCAGGAGGCAGGATGTCATCTGGATGATGGGAATATTCTTCCCCTCAGAACTGAGAAACCAGACAGCTTACAGAGACAATAACGAGACAGCTTTAAAGGGTGCCAAGCACAGCAGCATCTCAGCCGTGGGCCCGTAAGTGGGATTACCCATGTCAGATCTCCCTGTTGCAGTTGCTGCTTTTAGTCAAGGTGAATGGACTTATGAACACATTGTATGGGCAGCAGAGTAAGAAAGATGATTTGAATGTCTAGTTCATCTCTTTTTGCCTCAGGAATAATGCTAAGATGCCCTTGCACCCCCATTTCTATGCAGCCAGCAGAAGGGATGGTCCATCGCTGCTCTTTCTGAAGATTTTACTGAGAAGATCTCAGAAGGGGTGGTATTTGGGATGGGTTTAGGTGTTCATCATGAAACACGGCTACATTTTCTGTGTTTGCCTTTATCCCTACTGATCTCTTCATCTCTTCCTATCCTCTTTTAAGTTAAACTCTTGAAAGAAGAGTCAGTCCCATGCACAACAAGAAAACATAGAGGTCAGAAAATGGGGGAAGGTACTAGGATGATAAAAAATCCCCAAGGAAATGGATAAATAGAAGGAAGAAGAAACATTAGGGAAATGGCACAAGAGTGTAGGACTCGGAGATGTGCCTGGGGGGCCACAGCCAGGCGTGTGTGGAAAGGAAGGGAGGCTTGAGGGGTGGGGTGACTGGAGCGGGGCACCCTGGTGTAGGTGGCCTCAGGCCTGGCTTATCATTATTAAGGTAACCACAGAAAGGGGAATGAAGTGCCTATTTCTTTAACCCCTCATGTTGCGAAAGGAAATAATTTTCTCCAAAGAGCAACCAGGATTTGTTATGCCTGCATTATTTTGAAACTTGGAATGAAACAAATCAAGGTGGGACAGACCTGTCATTTGATGATAGGAGGAAATTTGAATATGAAGGGAAAGATAAAAAAAAAATAAATCTTACAGTTGCATTTTTAAAGTCCCTGTGGTAATTTTGTGTTGCATCTTTTTTTCTTTTTTTTTTTTTAAGCCTCGAGGCTGTCAGTATAATGTGGCTCATTAAAAAACTCCATATTCTTTTTCCACTGTAGGAGTTAACTCTACAGGAAGACTTTCCAGAGTCTTGGAGGTCAGGTTTTTTATGTGCCCTTCTTTTTCCACCATGGAATTTCAACAGGCATCAGAATACCAAAGCCTGACATTCACAAGGTAGCTTTAATAACTTGCAGAAACAGTAAACTTCGGGCAAGTCATTTTTCCTTAAGTCCAGGCACTTATGTTTTCAGTCAAACTGTGATTTCTGGGATCAGGTGCTCTGCTGCTACCTGTTTTCAGCTTTATATTTTGTAAGGCATTTACAATCCTCATCTCAACTGGGTCCGCATGGAGGGGGTGATAATAGAAATTCTGTGTGCAGAGCAGTTGAGCAAGCTCCATGGCAAGCAACACTGCAGTACAAGGGCTAACAATTCATAAGATCAAATATTTGTATTCCATGGGGACTACACGCTCTTCATTAATTTATAATTACCACTACAAGCTCATGATAAATCCCAGGGGGGAAAAGGAAGAAGAGTTATAATTGTCTTGTTAACAATTAGAAGAGTTGTTATGTTAAAAGTGCCATAAAAAAAAAAAAATCATACATTTTCCTTAAGATTATATATTCCTTAAGGGACTGTAAATCACAAAAAAAAATAAAAGCAGCATAATTAAGATTTTTTTATTTATGCAATGATGAGAAATGCATACAGAATTCTTCCAGTTTAAGATTTCTTTGTGAAAATGGATGACTTGGGCATTGACAAGGATTTATTAGATGAAACTCATTCATGGAATTACTTTTTTTCTAGACTTTAGTATCTCGAATTGAAACTTATCAGTTTGCCATGGTTTAAGATATATTAGATTTTTTTAAATGCAAGAGTATAGCCATTAGCTTTGGATAATAAATGGTCTGTTGTAAGAAATAATTTAGCATATCATCAAAGCAAATAGTAGAACTAATTGCATTCCATTTATCATTGGCCGTGTCAAATCTGGTGTGGTATTTAAAAGCAAACTTTGTCTGAGAATTAAATGGAAGCCATTGACACTGATTACACTTCCGATTGTGTTTACACGTGGTAGCATCCCAGAAACAGTCCCTAGACATTATTATAACCATTCATCTAAACTCTGCTTCTGTTACAGAAAATGGCCAACATTTCTTTGGCTTCTCAGAGCAAACCCAGGCCCAAAGCCCTGCTCTGGAAATACAAAATATTGGGAAGTCCTGACTAACTCTTCATATCAGTGAACCTTAAGAACAGGCTGGTTTCATCATTTCTTTCCATGAGGGATGACTCTTGCGTAGACATCTTTCCCTCCAGCTCAAGCAGCACCTGAACTGATAGGGGACTGCAGCAGCTTCCCAGGTGCTGTGCTGGGTTCCTACCCCACACTTCAAGATAGTGGAGAAAAAGGGAAACAAATTCTAAATTATTAAAAAAACAATACATATAACAGGAAAACTGCTGGGCAGTTTGCTGTCTGCTGGGCTGGGAGCTCTCTGCGGGGAGGTGTGCAGCGGAGGCACAGACCTGGCAGAACACCAGGGTTGGGGGAGGGCCAGGACCCCCAAGACTGCCCGGGGTTGAAGGCTGAGCTCTGCTCAGTCCTCCTGCTCTGCAGCAAACCCTGGGGGGCCTCAGCTGCAGCCTCTGCTGTCCTGGGGGCTTCCTGGCTGCGCGTGACCCCACTGCCCTACGCAGTCTCTCCCCTGGGGTCTTGCCTTGGGGTTTTGGAGATTTTAAAACTAGATGACATTTTTTTTTGGCTTAGTACTTATGTTTTCTGGTTTGAGTGTGCACACCGGGCCGTATGTTATTGCTGTTGAAATGGGGCAGGGCAAAGAGGATTGGATACTAACCAGAAGACACTGCCCCAGCCTTGCCTGGTGCTCGCTTCATGTTCAGCTTTCACTCACATTTTGAGCTGGTCAGATTTGGCAGGTGCTGACTATTTTGACCTGCTGCGAGAAGCTGGTATCTGTAGCTACTCTTTCACTCCCAATAGCATTATGTCTGATCCAGGACATGTGCCCACATTCTTGAGCCAATGGTGGCTGAGATCAGGGATCTTAATGGCAACAAAATTAGAAAGGGATTTCCCTCCCCATCTTTGAGGACCACAGAAAGGCTGAGCCTGGAAAAAGAAACCACAAGCTACAAATCTTAAGAGTTAAGGGCCAGCCCCAAGAGAGAAAGGCAATGGTTACATGAACAGTTTCCTAGAGGTGAAGATCAAACTTGTTTGCATACAGTTAGGGACTCAAAAGCATGTTCACAGGTGACCTGTTTGAAGGCCCCAAGTAGCAGTGGCATCATTCCTGCTGTGTTCTGTCAAGCAAATGCGCCCAGAGCCCGTTCATTCCTCTACGTATGTGAGGTGGATCCTACAGACCCTTCTGTACACTCGTATCTGTCTTACAGGGCTGCCGACTCCATGCTGCTCACTACTGCCAGCCCGTCGTCTGTGGGGTTTTGGGGGTTTATGAGAAGGTCTCCTTTTCAGTTCTAAGTGAAAAATGCATGTGTTACAGAAAGTTCAAACACAGAGGGAAGTGACTAGTGTCACATTCTGCTCACCTTCCTTCAGCTAACATTAGCAACTCTATTCATGCAAGGAAAGTAAACAGGATTTATCTTAAATAGGTCAAATGTTTTTTTTTCCAATGTGTTATCACTTGCTTTGAAAGCAGTGAAAGGTTTGCTGGGGTTTTCTCTGAGGGACCCGCTCCTTTGGCCCTTGTGGGAAAGGCCTCTGCCTTGACGTGCGGTTGTCTCATCCCCAAAATGTGAGACAACACTATCAATGAAACAGAAAATGGAGGCACGTTTGGAGGCACCTCAGCAGGCGCTGCAGTTCAGTTTCAAGAGACCACTTCCTTCTCACTGCTCTCGGATAACAAGAGGGAGATCACTGGCACCTCTCAGAGCTGGGAGGGGAATGAAAGACTTTGACAAGTGGAAAGTGTTTCTCCAGGGGTTAGGTGGAAATCTTCCTCTTGAAGACCGTGAGTCTTCACTCTTGACAAAATGCCCTGTCAGCCAGGGAAGCTCAGCAAAACTGGGGGCTCCTGGCAGACACTGTGTCTGGAAATCACAAGAACATCTGCCTGTTCAGAAAGCTGGAAGATGACTGACAAGAACAACTAGCAAGCCAAACAGCCTGAAAACACCCTTAATCATTGCATAGAGCTAGGACCACATTGGGGAAGACCTCTTACACAAAAACTACAGGGAAGAGAATAAGCATCTGGCAACAAAAACTCTTTGCAAATGCAACAAACAACAACAAGAGAGAGTATTCATTCCAAAAGAGTTAATAAAAAAGAATCTCCCCATTTGGTAACCACCACTAACAGCACATAATATGCACATTTTTAACTTCCTTGCAGGGTACAAAGACCCCTTTATCCTATGTTTGGACTGTTGCATTTTAAGGTTGATATAGTTTTATCACTGCTGACGAGTTCACTCTTCTGGGAGCCACTGCCTCCTGTGTATGTGCAGAGTGAAACCTCACGCCTCTGCTCCGATACACAGATATCTGTAATGGGAAATGTTAGTTCCACGGGGGCCTAACCCTTGGCCTCCAGCTGGTCCTTCGGGTTTTAGTGATGATCCAGGGCACATGGATAGCAGGAACTAGAATGGATGTGATTAATGCAAAACTCAGCATCTATCACATCATAAGACCAAGTAATTTCTAACCTGGGCTGGACTTGGGCACAATTCCTAACAGTATAAAGTCCAAACTTTTGAGTTTTCTTTAGCAGTTAATGTGGAGTAGGTAGCAGGTGGCTAGACTCTCAAGTAATGTTCATATCTGAATATTCTCTTCAATAGTCCTTATTTAGTAGCTCAGATATTTAGCTTACAGTCATTTTCTTTCAGGCTCTGCCCATTTAGTCTAGATTTTTTTTGAAGGTGAAAACATTCGAGCATTGGACTGAAAGGAGCTTATGGTATATTGCTGGATATTCCCAAAACTACAACTGAATTTTCTCTTGCTCTTTCCTGCTACCTTTGAATTTGTAAAATGACTCCAACTTAATGTTACTTATTTGTGATACCTTTACCTAGTGCTTTGAGTTACTGTTTCCATTAACTTTGTGTAAACAATTTAGCACTAGGATGAGATCTGTTCTGTAACAGTTCTCCTTAGAAATTACACTTAAACTCACTCTTCTTCTGAAACCAAACTAATCCATACTAAAAAACTGGGACCTTATTTCTGCCCTGGTTGTTTTTGGATCCAGCAAAGCATTCAGTAAATATAGGTGAGAGGTGACTGCTCCATGTTAAGACAGAAATGTCTTTCCTCCCACCACCTCTGGCCTTGTAATAATTATGAATCATTTCTCCCATCTGATTATCAGTATTTCTGTCAGCTGGACAGGACAGCAAAAGCTCCAAAGTATGCAGCAATGAAAAAGGTTTGAAGATCAGAGTATCAGTTGATATTACTTCCACAAGATCCTATTTATTCAGGTCACTTTACTAAAGAGGGACTATTGGACCTCACTTATTTCTACAGCATTGTGTGCATGAGGGATCCAGAGCTGTCACAGCCTTCATGCTCCTCTTCTCATGCCTCTGCCCCGTGCCTCGCTCTTCCCTGAGCAGCTCAGACAAAAAATGTAATTTCAACTGATTCTTTCCTCCCACTGCAACAGCTGGGTGCTCCGGCTGGAGCCAGGGCAGGGACATAGTCTCAGGTTCAAGCATTCAGAAATCGAAGCAACCTTTTCCCTACATCCAAAGATGGATCGTTATTTGTATTTGTCACAGTGAGTTTTCAGTAGCTAGGGACATTTTATTCTCAATGGAAGATGAAATTCCTGTGTAATCACATAATTCCTGCACCTGAGGCTTTAAGAAAAAACACCCCACTGCTGCAGGAGTTGGCAGCAGTGGGGGAAGAGGAAGAGGAGATGGAGGAGGAAATAATCTCATTCTCTCACTGCAGCAGCGGAATCTGGCCCTGCGGCTGATGCCTGATGATAGAGCATCACAGACACAGAGGAAATGGGAGAACCAGAGGAGAGAAGAGGTAGCCCGTCGGAAGACATAAAGAGAAGGAAATACTTGGGATTAGCAGGGAAGGTCATGGGGCTATGGAGCCTTCAGACATCTGTCTAAACCAGTTTGAAGCTCCTGACCGACCACTGGGTTGCCTCACCAGTAAGTATTTTTTGCACTCCAAAAGCTGAGGTAGGGAAGAGTGTCTTTCCTGCTCTGGTTTATCTGCGTCATGGGGATAACACCTGATTTTGTCTACATCCAACTGTGAGCTGTACTGAAAAGAAATCATGGAGGCAAAAAACCCCAGGAAGTATGGCAGAAGAGCCTCCCAGTTGGAAGTACGAAGAGGTCAGGTCTGGACATGTATTTTGTGGTCTGCTGTCTTTTTATCTTTGGAGAATAAAATGTGAACTGTTGCCCTAGTAATCTGTGAACTCTGCCTATGGAGACACACAAGGTCAGGAATCCAGGTATTAAAACTGAGTGCAGAGAAATGTTGACGAGGCAGAAGGAAAGTATATGCTAGCTTCTTAACATTTTGCCTCTCCAGACAAAACAAGACTGCTGGTTTTTGGAGCACTATACTCAAAAATGTACACACGTGGAGCTGTGGCATCAGTTTCCTAGTTCTGTGTAAAATCACCAGTGGTAGCATGAAGTGTTCACCCATTTTTTTTCTCATTTTCTTTGCAGTGACTATACAGTTTAGCCTTGTACTCCCCCAAACAGTGTGCCACACTTTTCTTTTTTTTTTTTT
>VWZY01000010.1:543202-570048 GCA_013399075.1 Chloroceryle aenea
CTCCCCTCCGCACCGGTGGACGATTGTTAAACCCCAGAAAGAGAGGGGTCTTCACAAGACTTTGGATGGAGGGTGGTGGTGAACAGCAAATGGGAACGTTTCTCACGTGGGGACAGTTTTACTGGAGGCAGGAGGCAGGCTTGCTGCCTTCCAGCACTGCAGCGTGTCCCCAGGCAAGCAGCTTGTACTGCTCTGCTCCCTGTGCTGCTGCAGGTGCCTGTTCACAGCAATGCTGGGCTGGACAGTCTGGAAATGACTCCATCTCTCCAATTAAAGGAGAGACAGTGTGCTCTGGAAGGGATTTAATACTGTTCCTTCCCGAAACAGAGCCTTAATTGTGTAATGGACTAATTTGGGTATAATGGCAAGTTTCAGTTCCAAATGCTGTTGATGTAGTGCAGGAGTGTGGTTGAAAGGAGAATTCCTTGGGGGCCTGCACTCTCTTCAGGGCTTGCTCTCCCCCATGATGGGGCAGATGCTCTCCCCCTGGCCCTGGTCTGGAAAAGGCCTGTTGTAACAGGAAGACCTGCCGGGTTCTTGTGGGCCAGAGTAACTTTGGTGCCTCAGAGTCTGTCGGTTGTGTAAATGTGCAAGGTCATTGTATTGCTAAATTTTTAGGGTTTGGTTCATGGATGTTTTAGCTCAGGTCACTAAAGGGTTTTTTAAGAAAGAGTGAATACTTTTTTTAAAGAAAATGAATCAGCATTTGGTTTTGTAGGCCTGTTTGTATTGGATGTGGGGAGCTGAGGTGGCCAGGCTGGGGAGCTGAAAAATGCCTGTCCTCAACTGTCCTGCTGGCCCTCATAGGGCTTGCCCCAGGGATGCAGTTATTCTGGCAAAGCTATGAGCTGTGGACAGATGGAGGGTTATTTTGTTCCTCAGGTAAATATTACTATTGAAGTATGAAGCACAGCACTGCTGGTCGAGCTGCAGTCAAACTTGAGGCACCTGCTAGTAGAGATACTAACAGATGACACCATATATATGTATTTGTCTATCACTTGAATATTAAAAGGTAAAGCTGCCTTGTTGATTATTCCTGCAACTCAAAGCTTGCTGTTTTGCAAAGAAGCCTTTCTACCTACTTTAAGACCATTAAGCAAGGAACACTTCATTGTAGCTGATCACGTGCACATTTTTTCTGAAACTGCATTTGCCCATTTGGGTTATGGACATCTCTCACTTCTGCTGCTTTAAATGGTAGTCCTGCTCTGCCACGGTACAGCAAATAACTCTGGTTAAAGCAGAGTGGAATTACTATGGTTTGAAAGGCTCCAATTGTACTGTTTTCCCCCTGGATATTTAATACTGGCAAACGTGTGCAGAAGAGGGCAGCCAGGCTGTTCTCTAGACACTTGTGTAGATCCTTCGGATAAGTAATTCTCATTTAAAAGAAATGCTGAGGGGCAGTTGGAACTCAGCACACCTCATAGTTGACTGTTGCCACAGAAAATGATGGGTTTTCATTCCAGCTCCATGGAAACTTTCGGTCCACTCTTCCTTCCTGGGACATGTGAGAATATTTATTGGAATAGTACTGGAGGTGATATTGTATGAAGCAGGGCTTTTGAAGTTTAGCACTGGAAGGCGTGCTCTCCCCAGAAGCACCTGGGGTTTGTGTCATCTTTTGCTGGGAAGCTCAACTTAAATCTTCCAGTGATCATGAATAACACGGGTTCTTGAATACAATCCGAGCAGCACTAGTAAATAGTGGAGCTACTCCTTAATTGTAAACAAGGAGAATGTTGCCCATTGTGTGTGTGCTCTGAGAACTAAATGTTACTGTTGTCTTGCTTTAGTGGAAGAAAGGGATAAGATTAGATACACTGCATGTATGTTAATTCTAGCTGGCAGAATTCCTTAATATCTTAATTGAAGTGCTGATGTTTATTTTTGATGTTATAGGCTACCAAATGCTAATTTATGTGGTAAAGCTGAAGAGATCACTGGGTGGAATTGCTGTGGAATGGTTACCCTCAAGCTGCATTCGCTCTCTGTAGCTCGCAGTACTGCATAGACTCGACCAGTGTGGTTTTCTAATAACAGGAATAAGTGGACAGATACACCTCAGCAGTTTGCTTAACTGTAATACAGTTAAAGATGATCATTTGGGTTAGGAGGCTCCCAGAAGCCAGGTTTTGGTAATCAGTACATGTAGTCTCATTATTTAAATGAGCAGCAGAGATTTTATTTTTACAGTTGGTTGGTAGATTCCACGCTTCATGTCATAGACCAGGGGGAATTTTTAGAAACTTTGTATGTTGGGTTTACACATGACCAGTTCTGTACTGTATTTAATTCCGTGAAAATGACAGTTCCATTTAGAAGGAATTAACTTCTCAGCAGGGCTAGTTATTGTTTCTTTGATTGCCTTTTTTTATGTTCATTGTACTGTTTCGTGTGATTGTTTTAGCTTAATTTGAGTAAGCTAGCCTTGTATCTTAAAGTGCTGCTTTGATGCTGTGTGTAATAGCCTTTAAGGGTCAGCTGAAATGTGTCCTCATTCCTGAAGGCAAGCATAGGTTTCTCTTCACTGTCTTGTTCATCTCTGGATTTGTCTGGTGTTCAGTTTCACTATATAAAGCACTATTTTTCACCCACATGCCATGTTCATTCACAGCAGAGGAAGAAAACAGTGAAGGAATTCTAAAATAGAAATGAAGTGAGGGGTGGGGGCAGAAGTCTCAGTGTTACAGGGTTAAGATTGCTTCTGGGAGGGTAGACCAGTATTGAGGCATACTACCCGAAAGCAGGATCATGTAGATCTCTTTACATTTAGTTTTGAAAGTCTTCCAGTTCAGAGTATGAAACAGAAGTACAAACAAGCAGTTTCTTGTGCCCAATTCACGTGTTTTAGCAGTTCCTCATACATCTGACTTGATCTGTCTCCGTTTACATTCACTCTTGAAACTTAAGGCATTTTATGTAATTATAAACCTTCCTGGTGGGGTGTTGCAAGCCTTACAAGCACTACTGAAAAGGCATTTATTCCCTGTTTTAAGATAAAGCGTTTATTTTGTTCTGGCTGTGACATTTATTTTTGCATGCATTTTCTCCCACAGGGCAAAATCTCTGATCAAGTTTACAACTATCCAGAGGGCTTAGGAGAAGTGCTTTATAGAGAACAGTTCGACTTCAACGCTGAGCCACCTTGGGAACCTAGCTGATGATAGTAGGGTTCCATCTCCTAACTTGTCCATGTAAGTCTCTTTTCCTTCTCTTTTCATTTGTAATAGTGGCCTGTATATTCTATGGGGCTTTCATTCAGGAGGGGACTAAAATTTACCCACCTAATACTTTTCTCATTAGTTACCTGAGACCTTTCTGAAAGATTTAGATACATGTGAGTAAACATTGTTGAGTTATTTTTCTGAACTACAATAACTGGCTGCAGAAATCCTCAAATAAAATGCTGGAACTTCAGTCTCTCAGTGGTAATTCTGAAGTCATGAATTGGCACTGCGTGGCTGTTAACATGAAACCATGATTTGCTGAGAACTGTATGATTTCCTAAGGTATTTTATGCTGACATAGTAACTAATGCTGATCATGAAAGGGGTGCCTTTCCAAATGCCTGTCTCCATTATTTGCTAATTACTGTTCACTTCCACAAATAGCTGTAGTTGAGCTACAGTAGAATGTGGAGCTCTGTGCTGGACAGCAATCGTGCACCAATTACAAATACCTTGCCATTTCTAAGAGGCAAATAGTTATTAAAGAAAAACAAGACCCATGATAACTGAAAACAACTGAATGCACATAGCTGATCTTAAGGAGCACAGAAAACTCTGGAATGTCTGTGGTTATCCTGTTCTGTTAACACAAAACAATAGCTTTATGTGGTTTTAACAATGGCCTTAAATGCATTTATAATGTGAGCTAAGATGACTTTATACAGTATTACTTTCTTCCTGCCTAGCTGAAGGCACTTTCGTTTGGCTTAGTACCTATAAATTATCTAACACTATTTAATGTAAAACTTGAGAATGTTTAAGTGCATCTAGCTGAGCCAGGTACTTTTTAAAGACCACAAAGAGTCCAAACGCCGGTTGTGTTAGCATGTCTCCTAATAAGGTACTTAATGTAGATGACCATGTTCTTAACTGCAGTAAGGGAGGCACAGCATGAGCTTAATGTATTGTGATTTCTGGCTTTTCTGCCAGGGGTTATGTTCTTTTAATTCACTTAGTGAATTAATTGCACAGGTCTGATTCTATGTAAAAGACTGCTCTAGTCAAGTGTTGACTCGAGTTAACACCAAAATTCTCTTGAATATCACCGTTAGTTGTAGGTGTCACATGATTTAAATTTTTTTTAATATGCAAAAGATCTGAGGGAGTTTTCTCTGTTTCAGTTTTTCAGCTTAGTCCTGCTGTTCTTAGAACCCTTGCATGATGTTTTGCACTTCAGCAGGAATGAAGTAATGCAGGAAAAACGAAAGGCAGAAGAATTGTTAGGAGGAAGGAGTGAATAAGATAGAATCTTAATGTACTATAAATGCATTTTAATTTCTAAAGCTGTTCTGAAGGATCTTGGCTTTGACTGAAGTTTTTTTCTGAGGAGAAGGTTGTTCTGGTACTGTCACTGAGATTATTCTTCCTCTAACTGGTAGACTCGTGTGCTGCATCAAATAGTGCAAGGTGTCCCTTGTCCTAGAAGGGAAATGGTAGCTGAATGTTCAGGTGATTTGTGAGTTTATTTTGAGCTTGGATCTATGATGTGTTCAGTAATGATATAAGGTACACAAATATAAGTAGCTCAATACTGAATTAGTGGTGATGGAGGTAGCAGTAGTCGGCAAGCGTTGGCCAGTAAAGGTGTACCTGTTTTGGAGTGCCAAAACACAGGTAATTGCCTCCAACACAGCCAAGATCTAACTTAGTCAGCTAATTGGTAGCTTGAATCCTGTTCAGCTTGCAAAGGGATTTAATGGGGAGAAGGTCAATTGAGCTTTTAAATATAATTATTTGTATTATGTTCCAGTGGAACTCAAATAAAAATCTGTCTGAATTCAGGTGTACTTAGATTGCCATTAAACTTGATTTCTTTTTATAATTGTCTCCGCCCCACTTCTGTCTTTGTTACACTGGGCAAGGAAGAATTTAGGATTTAGTTCTGTCTTGCTCTTAAAGTAGCCTGGCCTCTTGAGTAGGCTGGCAACTATGGCCTGATGTTTTGCTCCTTTTAAAATTGGTTTTCTTTCTTGCCACATCTGGTTGAGGGGGAATGGAAGGAATTACTGATGAATACCTGAAACATTCATGAGTCCTGTCTGCCAAGTGGAAGCAGTAGTTATCTGCACTGTCTAGCCTTTAAAGCTCTCCTGACTTAGTCTATGTGGAACTGGGTGGCTGCTGGGGAACAGGAGGGCTGGGAGTTTGGAAGGCTAAGGGTCAATGAGGAGGACAAATACTACTATTGACCAAGCAAGTAAGAGGATAGATAGGGAAGTAACTGCTTGTGCTGTGGAATTACACATGCACTCAGAAGTGTACTTATTTTTATAAGCATTGATAGCTTACTGGCTTTGGATAATGTATTCCAACTTCAAGAAAACAGGAAGGTCTTGAAAACATAGTTCCCCTAGAAGACTGCAGATGGGGCATAATGTTTTTGTATCCACCCAGCTTTGCATCCATTGCTTATTTGCTTCAGCAGAGATGCTCTCCTTACATTGCTCCTTTAACTATGTGGAATACTCCTGAGAGGATGGGGTGCCTGCATTCGTACTGAGGGGACACTTGGGTAAGGCAGTGGCCACTGTAAATAGACAGACCTGCTTCAGCATTTCCCTTGGTTGGTGGCTGCATTCTGCTGACTGAAGGACAATGATGTAAGCTGGTGAAATGGCATCTTGGGATACTTCTTTCTTTAAAGAAACTCCCACTCTAAACAGGCATTTCCATCACTGTAAACAGAGGACATGTTACTACCTTTGGGTTTACCTGTTCTGTACTTGTGAATGCTAGTGACAAAATGCTTGTACTTTTCAATGTTGCCCCGGAAGAATCAGTATTGTAAGGAATGCAAGATGAATATATTTTACCTCTTCTATAATTTTTTTTGCATCAGTGTAATTGCTAATCTCTTAAATATTTATTTTGCTTAGTAAGATGTAGTTGAAAAACATCACTGGGAGCCCATTTGGTTAGCAGAGACTTTGTTCTTCACAGAGGAAGTTTTTAATGAAAGAACCAAACCTCAAGGTTCTGTGTGTTGTGGGTTTTTTTCAGACCAAACAATATGTAGTTCTTACAATGTAACAAAAAAAATTGAAAATTGTGTGTTTGTTATTGATGTTTGCACATGCCAATTGCATTTGGTTAGTCATTTTTCAGAGCATTTAAATTTTCTTCTCTTCCAGATGTCTGCATTAATTGCAGTGTTTAAATATGTAAACTTTTATCTTAAAGTACTTCATCTGGGAAGTCATTGTGTTAAACCCTAAAGAGCCTGAGGATGTAATGCTTACTTCAAAGAAAGTATTTGCATGCCTATGTAGAAGTCTCATACTACTTGACAGCTTTTGTTTGCCTTAAAATATATGTCCTGGAGCATTGTGCACACTAACATTTCAGGTGGTAAAATGGGTGGTGTTACCACACTGTCTGTCAAATCATGACTTGTAGCAAGTCAGCACTTCCAGCAAGGGCTGAACTCTGTACTGTAATGATTTCTGACTCATCTTACAGACATAGGAAAAGTCTTAAACCATCCTCTTGATTTCTTTCTCTGTGGACTCATTAATCTTTCACAAATTCTATCAATTCCCCTCCCTCTGCAGGAGTGGGACCAGTCAGAATAGAACAATGTTATGGCACAACCCAGAATCCTACTGCAGGTATGAACTCCCTAAAGGAACACTTCTCAAGTGTGCCCTGTTCTGTGTTGATGCTGTAGCAGTGCTGCTAGGAATTTCAGTTTTCTCTCTTTAGAATATTCTTGTTATCACCAAGACTGAAAGGACGGAATTTCTTCCAGAGCAGGAGAAATTGGAGAGGAGAGGAATGGGCTGTGGCTGAGAGCAGAAGTTGGTAGGCTAATGTTAGCTCTTTTACTAGATGGAATTTTGCTAAAAGAAAAAGCTTCGATGTCAGGGGCATGAGTAGAAAAAGCAGTTGCTGTTTAGCAACTGGGGAGAGGTTATAATAGGTTATTCAAGGTTGGTTGCAAGCAGTTTCATTAAGTGTGTACTAGCATGGATTCCTTTTTGTCCCTGTGTATTGACCATACTCTGCCTTTGAATGAACGTAGTACAAAATTAGCCTACATCTGCTTCAGTGTGATGCAGATGAACACCAAGACTTGAAGGAAAAATATGCTAGCTGCTGTTTTACACTGAGCTTCCTCATATGAAATAGGTGTAAGTGACTAGCCAGCAGGCTGTGTGCATACCTGGTGGGTCTAAAAATCTACTGAGTGCTGTGACTGGTTCCAGAGATCTCCCAGCAGGGCAGATCAGGAGTGTGCATTCATTCAGTGGCAGCGAGTCTTGACCATCCACACACTTTAGAGTGTAGGAGGATGTATTTTTGTAGTACAAAAAACCCACTTAATTTTAAAATCCAGCTAAGTGGTACCCTTGTATGTACAGTAAATCATTAAAAGGCTTTCTTTTTGCCTTCAGGGAATTGTCGTGTAAAGTACTTAAACACAGGATTTGTCCAACTTGAATAAGCACTAAAAAAGACATTCAGATGTGAGGCTTCAGCCAGCCCAGTCACTTCTCCCATGCATTCAATTGCAGGAATTTATTTACTGGTCAGGTGCAAGAACTGGGATCATGGAAGCTCATCCTGTAAAGAATTTCTGTGTCAGTGTTGCCACTGAGTTTTGTTGAACTGTTTCTGAAGTCATTCCTCTGACACATTAGATGTGTCCTAAAAGATGTTACAGATTTACAAGCAGCACAACCTGTATGTGAGAATTCTCCTTCAATACCCCTCTGTGCCACAAAATGAATAAACGTGGGGGGTTTTAATGGTTAACAGATCTGCTGCTTTTGAATCATCTGAGGAAAATGGAATCCTTTTGCTCTTGCATCTGTTCACCAGTTTGTTTACTTATTTCTCTGTTTGGGTATTTATTTTTTTTTTCAAGAAAACAACCAAAGGGCTGTTACTGTGGAAGAAGAGTTTAATGTGTTTATTACACAGCCAGCAAATTCCTGGGGACGTGTAAAGTACTTAGCCTGAAGTTTAACAAAGTTTAAGTCCTAGTATAAAGAAATTGTGCTGTTGGCTATTTGCTTCTTTTGATCTTTTTTATTTTGAATACTACAGAACTATACCAAATTTTCAGTAAAATGCTGATGCCAGATTTTCTTTCCAGGGGACAAAAAACCCCAAATCAAACCCTTTTTGGTTCTCTGCTCCTGGAGGTCATGGATATCTTACAGAGGTGATTATCTTGAGGACTTTATGCTGTGGCAAATCAAGGACAATGATGAAGTACCTATTCAGAGGGTGACAGTACCTACATAAATGTGACTGTGGTGGGCATGTTTCACTGATTGTAGTCAAACATAGTTCACAAGTGTGTCCTTTGTTTTTTTTAAAGGAGTTTTAGCTGTTACTCACAAACTTAGACTGAGATGTGCCTGACTGAAGACATTTTTCCTGGTTATTACAGTGTCTGCCACCTAGTCATTGTTTATATAATTGTAATTTACTTAAATCCTTACATCAGTGTGATAATTATCTTGCTTTTTCATAATTGTTTTGGATCTTCAGGATTCACTTCAATAAGCGTATGACTCACCTCAGGTGTGAGACAAGTGTGTTCTTACCCAGCATACTTCTCTTTATCATTCAGCTCCTGCATATAACTGAATGTTCTTGATGCTGCTGAGTTAAATTCACCTTCTCTTAAGAAACATAGGTGGCATAGTCGAGTTACACAGAACAGATACAAACCTGCTGGCTCTTTTCCCCATTGTTTGGTGTAATGACAAGCAGGACCACCTGCTGTGTAGTTGTTTTAGGATTAGCTTGAGCAAAAGCAGCTTTGTTCCTATTAACAAATTTTAACCAAACTTGCTTTGCAAATGGTGGGTTTAGTTTTGACTGTAGGGTGTTGGTGGGAGAAGCACAAGACTGAGTTAATACTGTGGTGTTGTGACCATTTGCAGCCAAAATAATCTTAGCTTTTAGAGTCTTAGTGAAGCATTTTTTACCTTTAGCTGTAACATTTCTGGTTTCTATCAACACTTTCAGATAGTAAAATAATTTTCTTACTTAAACCAAGTTCAGGTGGCTTTAGAAAACGACCTTTTCTTACTATTATTTATAATACTTGGAAACTTCTCCTGGGAGGTTAGAAGGAAAGTCTTGGGTGTTCATGTAAAGAAGAAATCAGTCAGCTGCTAATTTTGATCAGTTTTTTGTTAGTCATAAAGATGATAATTGAAACAAAAAATTGATCAGTTGGTTGCTATGAAGTAATAAACTACTTCTAAACAAGACCTGCAATTCTAAAGGAATGTAAACTGCAGGTTGCATTCATCAGGTGGGGGTGATCAAGGTACAGAGTCAGCTGGTGGCTGTTTTCTGCTGTCTGTTGGTTTTTATCTGAGACAGACTCTAATCCATATTCTAGACCACATATTTAACATGTTTTCTGCCTTTGGACTTTGAGTTTCAGGTTGTCTTTTGGAAGACACTGTTTACTAACAGCATCTAACCTGCAGTGAAGGTTTGAGGATAAGCAAGATGAAAATAAACCTAGGCTAGAACTGTTTCTTTTAGTACTAGTTCCACTAGCTGAGATTGGAATTTATTAATACTAGTTCTGTCTAGTGGCTGCTTTCTGTTAACCTCTATTAAGTAAAGGTTTTCAAGTTATTGTAGGCAATCTTATGAACAGGCCAAGAAAACAAATGTCCAGTAAATCCAGTGTGTGAAGGTGGTGGGTATAAATTGGCATCCAAACAAAACCTAGACTGTTAACACAAATATGTGAATCTAACAAATATCAGTACTAACAAATCAAACTACAGGCTTTCTTCAACAAGTTCAGGCACATATTACAGTCTTTCAGTTTCATACTTGAATGTAATGTCACTTAAGATGCTGTACTGAGGAAGAACTGAGCCGAGGTGTTAGTCCAAGTGTGCCACACTCGCAGTATTTTCATAGCTTGTGTAAGCTCAGGTCAGTGCCTCTACAGCCTGGGATTCTTCTCAAGAACAGTCTTGCATGGTTCCTTACTCATCTTGAAGTTAGTATTAAAGTATGTGGCTTCTGTTCTGTTCTTGGCTTTAGCAGGCTTGCTCTGTCCTTACTGCTGGCAAATGGAGAGTGAACAGTGTAAAAAAACAATCTTTTTATTGTAATGGAGGTTGTATGTGTTAATTGTTGGTAGAAAGCTCCTTCTAATTTTTAAATAGTGGTGTAGTATGTTTCGTGCCTCTTCCCATTGATTTATGTCTTCTTTGTACAGTTTGTTGCATAATTTAAGGACCCGGATCTAAGGCTTGGAAGCCCCTCCCTTGTGTTTCTTGGTTTATGACTGTCGGCTTTGTGGAATACGGCTGAGATGAAAGGATTTCTCGAGGATGCAAATTACTCCATTGGCCTGTTGGATGAAGGAGCAACTCTTGCAGATGTTATTGACAACTGTATTTATGAGCATACTCATGTAAGTTTTTCAGATCTTCTGGTTTAGTTCTCTAAGCCTTCAAACTAGGTCAAGGTATTTAGCATTGATGAGCTGACAGCAACAGAGGAACAATCGGCTAACACTCACCTTACAGTTTCCTCTTCTAATTCTACTCCTTTGCCATTTGTTTGTGTTGGGATGAATTCTGTTTGGGAAACTTGAGCAAAAATTGTTACCTCCCTGGATTAATAATTAAATGCAGGTTCTCATCTCATTGCTTCAAGAGACTTTTATCAGTGGGGTTTAGACCAAGAACCTGAAAGTGGGCAAGTGGATATTGCAGAGTTAGAAACTTTTTTTTTTCTCTTTCCCTAGAAATATGCCAAAGTTTAGACAATATGTGTGCTGAGCCAGTTTAAAGCCATTTTTACAGTGTATGTGGTCAGTCACAGTTGTATGGTTGTACATTTTCCCATTACTGCTTTCTGTTGGAAACATGGTCCAAGCATATTGTGAGGTGCTACCTTTTTTCTTTCAAGAAAATAAACTGCTCTAAAAGCTGCTGAGGTTTAGCAATTTACTGGAAAGAAACGTAAATAATTCTGTGTATACAGTAGTAGTTTTATTGAATAAGGCCTCACTCCTTAGGAGGCAGCAAGATGTTGTAGCTTTTGTTTTATAGACAAGGTTGTGGAAAGAGCGAGGCTTTTTGTTTTGTTTTTAAATAAAAGTTTAAGCAAATCCTTCATATGCCATACCTGTGAGTTGCTCACTTTTCCCTTGATCAAAGCTAATGTTCACATGCAAACGCTCAACTATAGGACAGCAAATAGCTAAATCCCATGGCCTTCTGAACTCAGGTGTAGGATTCCCAAATCCTGATTCCTAATATTCTTTTTCTGTCTAGCAAATAAATAGGTAAACTACTGGCAACATGTCATGTCTCCAACCACTGGCTGGCTCACAGAGGATAGCTGCCTTCTGCTGCTTTCATTTACTCCTTTAGCTCAAGGGGTAGAGGCCTGTGCCATGGATCTAAAGCTCCAGATCCCATTCCTGCTGGTGACCCGTACAGGGGGTCAGTATGCTTCCACCCGATGGAATTTCTATTTGTGTTTTTTGTTTTTTTGTTTTTTTTTTAAACAGAAATAAAGACATTGTATACAATAAGCCACAAGGTGGTTTCTTATCTGCGACAGTCAAGTGCTGGAATTATCATTTGATGTACAGTCTTAATTCACACAGTGATGGTCTTTAACTGATACACAGGAGGCCATTCATTGGTGGGAATTCTGAGTGCACATCATAAACAAATACAGAACCATCTGTTCAGATTTGATCCACGACATCCACATCATGACATGCTATTGAGAGAGACTATGGTATCAGATGCACAAGGAAGACTCTTAAGTTTCCAGAAAAGTCTGTGCACTTTCTTAAAGATTATGTACTCGACTCTGTAACCTTAACAGGCTGAGTTTAGTTCTTAAAATTTCGTTACAATTTTGTGCTCCACAAGAGCACGAAACAGTCTCAGACTTGGCTTCCTGAATTAAAAAGCATTAAAGAATTAAAACAAACTTTCAGTAAAACAAGCTGTTAGGTAGATGTTAAAATAATGGTAGTGTACTTGATTTTATTCCTTGTATAGTGAGCTATGAATTCTGTTGAGACTGGAAGCTTTTGTCCCAGTGGATTTTCTTCCTCCAAAAAGTTGCAGACTTCCGAAAATACAAAGCTGAAAGAGATTTGTAACCTATTCTGTATTTTTAGATAAAATCAGTATTTTGAATTTACGTAGTATTATTTCTTCAGGAATCTCAGATTATTCTCTAATAGCATTCATAATAGCTCTGAAGTGGTAGGTATTCCCTTTTTTAACTAGTTTAAATTGCTAGGTGAAAGTGAAAACAAAAGCATTGTTCTAGGTCAAACCCAGAAGCTAATAACAGGGTGAAAAAAATGTACATAATTCTTTAAGGCTTTGTTTCATGGATTGCTTATGTTTTGGCAGCAAACCCACAATTTCAGACATTTTATTTTCCTGTTCTTCCTTTTCTTTCATTTAAGACTGGAAAAAGAGCATTTTATGTTGGTGATCTTGGAAAGCTTGTAAAGAAGAACATACAATGGCAGAACATGATGGCACCAATAAAACCATTTTATCCTGTAAGATGCAATTCTACTCCAGGTGTACTTGAAATTTTGGGAACCCTTGGTGTTGGATTTGCATGTTCCAGTAAAGTAAGTTCATTTTCTTTTCTGTATATCTGTGCTTTATTTTCTTCCATACATCTGCTGTTTTAAAATGAGCTTTTTGGTATTAAATTCCATGGTTAAATAATAATGTAATTTTAATTGTGAACCCCAGTTGAAAAACCTACATTTCCACTCTAGAAGTGATAGATAGATTTCTCTTCAGTGTATTTGACCATTTAGTACAGTTCTAGAGCACTCCTAATAAAAAATTGGTACTGATAGTGCTCTGGACTGTGTCAAACTCTGGCTTACTTATGTTTTTCAGTCTGAAATGGCATTGGTACAAGACCTGGGCATTTCTCCTGAAAACATCATATATACAAATCCTTGCAAGCAAGCTTCACAGATAAAGTATGCAGCAAAAGCTGGGATAAACATCATGACTTGTGACAACGATATTGAGCTGAAGAAAATTGCACGTAACCATCCAAATGCTAAGTAAGTATCAAGATTCTGGTTTTGCTGTTCATGTAGGGGAAACTTAATTTTGCCTGTATTCTGGGTTGGTTGAGTTGTAAGTGAGGTACCTGGCTTCTTTAATCCATTTCCCTCTATCTTTTGATCTCCTTTGAAGGCAGCTTTTACTGCCATTTTTTCCCTCCTGGGTCTCAGCTTCCTAATCCTGTCTCAGCAGAAGTATTCCTTTCTGATTTTGTAGGCAATCTTCATGTAAAGGTTTCAGTGATGAAAGTTCAGAAGTTTGGCACCTCATCATCTGCAAGTACATCTTCCTCATGCTCTGTGGATTCAGTGTTTTCTTTCAGGGCATTCTGTCTGGTGGCTTCAGAAAAAGTCAGGGCTGAGACAAATGAGCATGTGCTTGGCTCCTGTCAGTATTGGCCTAGAGGCTTTCTGTAGTGAATTGATCACAAGCTGATCTTCTGGTTGGTTGATACAAGAAATTCACTGCTTGCAATGTACTGTGGTGTCATTTGTACTCCCAGGCACCCAGGTCACCAAGTACCATCTCCCTCCCATGCAAATACTTCGGCTGTGGGCCGTACCTTTAAAAAATTTGGAGTCAGAGCTTAAGTGAATTTTGCAGTGCTTTCCAGTGATTAATGAGGTATAGCTTTCCACCAACATCATCAGAGTTCAATAAAACTGAATTTCTGACATGGTTTGCAAAGCATCTGGTTCTAGACAGTGCTTATTGGAATGCCATGTCTTCTCCCAAAACTGTGGCCATGGTAAAGTCTTCCTAATTCTACAGCTAAATCAGTGTCTGGAGACCCTGCTCATCCCACCTAGGTTGGTTGGTTGTTTTCAAGACTACCTTGAGAGTCAACATTGCTGTTGTTAGTGATTGCACTTCATTCTGTACAAAAAAAAATTATATATGATAAATAACTTCCTGTGTAAAATGTTGGTGTTGATAAAGTCTGTATTTGGAAGCCTTAGTAATGCAAAACTGACTCCTGTGTGTCAGTGTTTTACTGGTTATCACTGGTGTTTAGTGTTTTCTTAGTTTTTATGTCGACTTATTCCTTGACTCTAACAGCCTCTTTTCTAAGATGTCTTCTATGGTAACATCCACAGCAAGAACAGTTAGGATGCAGATTTTCCTTGAGCCAGAGAAATGGTAAAGCAGGGAGACAGAATGAAGGAGTTTCAAGAGCTTGAGAAAAACAACACACTCTTCACTCTTTTTCAAGGATCTGATAGTCTAATACTTGAAAAATTTCCTGTCTGCCAAGGACAAGAAACTCAATTTCTACAGAAGAGCTGCATTTTGCAGTCTAAATTTTCTATAAACCTGATCTCCAGCCCTCTTACTGGGTAGAAATTTGGCTTGTTTTATTAAGAAATCTCTTAAGTCATTAAAACTTTGATGCTGAAGTCACAACTCTAAGTTGTGGGGTTTTTTTTGTCTCAGCATAGCTTCAAAAATCAAAGGCTTTATACAGTGTTGTTCTTCCTCTGTGTGCTTGCTACAGCTAGATTGTCTTTTTGTAGATGAAGCTAATGAGGCTTTGGCTGAGGAAATCTCGCTTGGAAAGCTGTAATTCCTTCTCATTTTCTGAAAATTCTTGTAACTTTCTGCACTAAACTCAGTAATAGATGGGTCTTTTCTTGATGTTTCTGCCTTTGGAAATCTTAGTAACTTGAAAGATTGAATTTTTTTCTTTTTTTAGAAAGAGGAACATTGTCAGGAAGGAGTCCTTGGTCTTTCTTTTCTTCATACTTTTGGGGTTTTCCAGGCAAAGTTTTAACTCTTAAGGTCGTTCACGCCCTAAGGGCTCCAGCAGAGGCTTGGTTGTTTTAAGTATCCACGCATCCTTCAGACCCCTGAGCAGACACATCACATCATCTGGCCCTGCTGTAACCCAGGAAGAAGAATCCTACTAGATTGCTAGAAATCAGAGTTACACTTGTTCAGTGGCTTGCACTAGAAAAATTATCTTTGCTTGCTTGTAATGCTGCTGCAACAATCCCTCAATAAAATTTAACACTGGATGTTTTTAAGAAGTGTTGTCTAATCTCAATGTGAGGTTACAAACCATAGTATTAGGGATTTGCAATTAATTTAAAGAGCTTAACCTTTGACAATTTCTTGTTGCATCCAGCAGTTCTTATGAGTGCTTTATGCAGTATTGTCTGACGACAGATTTCTTCAACAGAATTGTCTGTGGAGGAGCAGGGAATGAGAGGCTAGTCACAGCTTCAAGATGCAGTAGTACAAGTAAAAGTTAACAAGGGTTGATGGGAAGACTATGTAAGAATTTAGGGATTTTTTTTTTCTCTTTCAAAATGCATTTTAAACACATGGAGACATTTGGAAAGGGCTTCTAGAAGTCAGGGTAGCTGTTAAGCCAACATGTGAGAGAGAGCACCTCTCCTCTGAAGAAAGGCTGAGAGAGCTGGGATTGCTCAGCCTGGAGAAAGCTCTGCAGCCTTTCAGTACTTAAAGGGAGCCTGTAAGAAAGATGGAGACAGGCTTTTTAGCAGGGCCTGTTCAGCCAGGATAAAGGGTAATGGTTTTAAAATTAATAAGAGTAGATTTAGACTAGCTATAAGGAAGAAGCTTTTTACAGTGAGGGTGGTGAAACACTAGAACATGCTGCCCAGAGAGGAGGTAGATGCCCCATCCCTCACAACATTCCAGGTCAGCTTGGATGAGGTTCTGAACAGCCTGCTCTAGTTGAAGATGTCCTTGCTCACTGCAGGGGGTTGGATTTGATGACCTTTTAAGGTCCCTTCCAACCCAGAACATTCTATGATTCTGTGAGAGTACATATTTTGCAGTGGCTAGTCTAAGCTTTGCTCTCTGCAGGTCTTGAACTATATCCCTCTGGGTGCAGAGCTTCTACCGCTCGTTTACGCTCCTCCTCATGGTTGACAGGAATGTGCTCTGTGTAGCCTGTGGGTTATGACACAACTTCTGCTTAGTTTACTGCATGGATAATGGATCTTTATTGGGCAGGCAGCAGGAGGAGTGACTCAGTGTACAGTAGTTCAAATCTGTGAGTTTTGTAGGCACACCTCTAGAGGTTTTGATGTGAACACACCTTTGCCACTCGAGTGTTACTCCAATTAGAAAAGTGACTGACTGAAGGGGAACCACCACGTGCTTCCCTTGGCTAGAAAGGAGAACAGAGTTGGGAAAAGCATAATTGCAGTCTTCATGGGTCTGTGAGGAAGTGTACTTACCAGGGTAACGTTCTCTTTTATTACAGCACTCAACAGACTCTTGCTGCTACAAGAGTCTTAGTTGCTGCATTTCAAAATCCCTTGTCCTTGTTGGCTCCATGTTTTAGCCCCTAATTGCTAGTTTTTTCTCTGTACAGGATTGTTTTTATTAGGTTCACTTGACTCATCCATCGATGGAGCCGGAGTACTGACAACATAAGCAACACACTTCTGACAGTCTTCAGGCTTCACATGTGCTGATGATGTAAACCAACTGCCCCATCATCTTCCCCTTCTCTTAGGCTCTTACTGCACATTGCCACAGAAGACATTTCTGCTGATGAGGAGATGAATATGAAGTTTGGCACCACCCTGAAGAACTGTAGGCATCTCATGGAATGTGCTAAGGAGTTGGGAGTCCAAATAGTTGGTGTCAAGTGAGTAACTTTATTGTTCTCTGCTGGCTGAGCAGATGTTTTTATGATGTATGCAAGACATAGAATACAAAAGATTTTTTTTCCCCCATTTGGCACTATTTTACAGAGTTGTTCTTTCGTTTTAAAACAAAACAAAAACAATCTCAGCAATGAGTTTTTTTCCTTGCAATCACAGCAATACTATACAAGCAAAAACTAGTATGAAACAAAGTGACTATTGCAGACATCAGTGCAATCTGAAGTACAGTATCAGAAATCCTGTCAGTGTCAAAGCAAAGTTTAGAAACATCTCATTTTCTAGCTGTACTCCTGAACTTCCATGAACATTCCAACTTGATTGGTATTTTTCTAGCAATAAACAACATAACAGAAGTTCTATTGTAGCATGGAATAGCTTGGACAGACTTGGAGCAAGACCAACACAGGGTTGTATTTTCTAAGAGTTAGGTCCCGTGTCACTCTTTGAATGTCTCAAGACAAAAGATTCAGATAAGTTTTTGACTTGCAGATGGCCAGAGTGAATCCTGGTGTTCTGAGAGCTTCCAAATGATGTGTCATACTTTAATTTGAAGTTTGACAAAGATTTTGCCATATGGAGGAAAAATGCATGAACAAATCTTTGTTCTGCCTGCCTTCAGCTACTGCTGTATCACATGCTCATGAGTGTTTTAAGAAAGCAACCAGATAAAATGGTGGGTCATTAAGACAGCAAAAAAGTGCTTAAAATGAAAGCCAGATTTATAGGATGCAAACCACAATTGCTTTGATGTAAATCTGTTTGAAACTGATGTTAAATTAAAAGATAAACATATGATAATTATAAATGACAAATTAAAAATTGGACTGGGGAAATGTACCTCTAATGTTTAAACTGACTTGAGCAAATCACATGGCTCTTGTGCATTTTCTTTATAAGAAATTTAAAAATCCCCATGTGGATTGATGCAAGTAAATTTAAAAAGTGACCATTGCCTCAGAATAGCATCCCTGGCAGCAGGAGACTTGGAGTAGAGAGTGTTGTGGCTCAGGGGGTGTGTGTGTCTGTGGTCTGTCCAGAACCAGCAGACTGTAGTATTCTTTAGGAAACCCCTGGGAATGTTGGCACGCGTTTCAGCTCCTCAGTTACAGTATTGTGGTAGTAGTTAAACCTTTTGGAGAAAGGAACCAGGGGTGATTCAGGGGCTTGAGAGGCATCAGTACTTCTCTGCTTCTGATGGCCCGCTCAGCAGCCTGTTTGGCCTTGCTATGAACAAGGACTGGGCCAGGGGTGAAGAGGCTTTCAAACAGGGTGGCAGTGGGACCCCTCCCTCACCCTCTCCTGTAGAGTAGATGGTGTGCAAGAGCACTGAGAGGGGAACTGGCTGGCCTGGGAGAGAAGGCAACACAGAGTAAGTTGAGAGGGCTGACCATAGACAGCCACTGTGTTATCAGTGGCACCCACTGAAGAACAGATTTTAATGTTTAATAGTCAAGACTGAAAGGTTCAATAAATCTGTTGGTTTGGGGGTTTTTAAGATGAGAATATTGTAGGACATTCTTAGTATTGAGAGCAAGACAGGCCTCAAGTACAGATCCAGTGGAATAGAAGGCAATCTTCTGAGCTGATTGTTTGCACAGTATCATGCAAGCTTGTCTTGAGCCACTTGAGAATTAATTGCTTCCAGTGCTGTTTTAAACAGTGAAGCAGTCTGCTTGGTCTGAAAGCTGGAAGGTTTGGTGTATTAACTGCAGTTTTATTTCTTTCAGATTTCATGTTTCAGGCTCTTGCAAGGAACTGCAAACGTACATTCATGCTCTGTCTGATGCTCGGTGTGTGTTTGACATGGCTGTAAGTACCTAAATGCAGGCAATTGCTACACAAGAGGATCGTATAACTTCAAAGTATAGTAATAAGCCAACTATGTTATTTCCAAAATAGATCAATGTAGGAAATTGAACTTTTAGTAAGGGACTAAATACTCCATTGTGAGATGGGTGGTAGAGGTAAAACAAACTTTACAATCTTAATTATGGACAAAGGTTAATGAATAGTGTCCCACTGACAGGCAGTAGCCTTATTTGCTATCTTAAAAAAAAATAATCATTTCCCACATTTGGTAAAGGCTTTTTGAAACTCAGATCTTGGTCCTGCAAATAGACAGTTGCTATTTTGAAGTCCTATTAAAATAGTAAGCCTTTGTATGCTGGTATTTATTATTAATTCAAAAATCTTTTCTCCAAACACATGTCTTCTCTAAATGAGAAGCTTGTAAGCTAGTGAAGACTGCCAGTCTTTTTACTCTTATTCCTGCAGTAAGTGCATTGGCTGTGACTGGTAACACAGAGGGCACCAGAACTGAAGCTCTTGCTGATCTTTGTACAATTCATTGTAGCAGTCTTGACATGTAAGCGATATCCAAGACTTGTGTTACACACATCTGTGAATTCCTAAAACTTTCTGTTGTCAGAATGCACCACCCTGTTCAGCAAATGCTGTCTGAATATCACTGATGCCACGAGGTGGGAGTTGATGTTGCTGTGGAACTTCTACTTGAGAACTGTGTAACCAGCCTTCACTGGCACCCCGATGCTAGTAATGGAGCTATATTAGCTCTTACTCCCCCACAAGACACTCTGCTAAATATGCTCCAAAGAATAAGTACATAGAAAACAATTGCAGTAAGGAGCAAGAAAAAAATATTTTCAGTTACTTGTCCTTTTACTTATATTTTGCCTTTGCATTATAGGAAGAATTTGGCTTTAAGATGAACATGTTGGATATTGGTGGGGGCTTCACAGGTTCAGAACTTCAGCTGGAAGAGGTATGCAATGCACTGAAAGTTAAAACTAATTTTGATTGAAGAAATTGAACTGTTGAACCTTCAAACTGCAGCTAATATTGATACCTGAAACCTTTTCTAATTTCCACCTTACTGAAATTCATAAGATCCAAAGAATTGGGGTTTTAGTCTTTATCATGGGTAGTATAAACAGTTTTGGAGTGTTCATTATTTCTTTGTTCTAACTGTTGTGTTGGGCAAATGCTGATTTAAGCATGTCACAGATTAAATTGCTGTCCTAAACCACCTTAACAGCAGTAATTCAATTTTTTTTGGCAGTTGACTGTTGTCCAACCAGTGACTCTTATTGCATAGTTTGGGCCAGGATTGCTTAGCGTGCTTTGGCTCATAAGCCATGTTGCTACTGTGTAACAGTTCCTGGCACTTTGCTTTAGAACAGAAGACTAAAGATTTTGCTTTTATCTTTGCTTTGGCTGGCCTTTGATTAGGCCTAAATGGGATCTTTAGTCTGCAGTGGCACATAAAACAGAATAACCTGTTTGCACTGCTGTGTTGTCTTAAGGATTAACTCCTTGAATGTAGAACAGTGATTCAGTGAAAAGTTAATAACAGCAATCAGGGCTTTTCTTTCTTTGTTCTAACTGTTGTTGTCCAAAAATAATTGATAATCTTCAAGTATCTGTCTTAAGACTTGAGCATCACTATTAAATAATTGTGTTTCTACTGTAACAGCATTCAGAACTGATTGCAGAAGGGCCCTTTCCTTGTTCTGGATTGATTCGTGCATCACTTTATATTATCTGCTGTGCTGGACAAACTGTGAAATGACTTGTGTGGCCTTGAGTGTGCCACAGCTTGAACTTTGGCTGGGAGGAAGGCCTGTGTAGTACTCAGACCTGTGTTGAGCAGAAGGACCTATTTTCTTAAACACTTCTGAGTTTTGGGCTGTTGCAGAGGGCACTCCTCAGAGAATGGAGGAACAGAGTAAGCTTTTGGTGTGCTTACTGGAACTGTTGCCGAGTGGAAGTGTTTGTGATACATAAGCTGAGGTTCATTGCTCTTACCTCTTTCTGTTTCCTAGGTTAATCATGTCATCAGGCCGTTGCTGGATGCCTACTTTCCTAAGGACTCTGGTGTCAGTGTGCTGGCAGAGCCTGGATGTTACTATGTTTCATCTGCATTTACCCTAGCAGTTAACATCATTGCCAAGAAGACTGAGTATGATAAACTTCTTCCTTCTGGAGGTGAGGGTCATTTCTCTTTTCCATGTTACAAATCAGTGCAGTGAACTGCCTGCTTTTAGTCAGGACGAGCTAGTTTGTCTCTCACTTATTTAACACATTCCCTTATGCCTGCACTGTTAGCCAACTTCTGGGTTCTGACCACAGGATGCCATATCTGAATCTCACTTGATTTGTTGGATTTGTGTGGTGCTTGTTTCCTCACTTGGTTTGACTTTACAATGGTCAAACCTGTATTGGGTGCTAGTGAAAGAACATTGAAGGCTCTCTGTTAGAGGAAGATGGCAAAACGTATCCCAGACTCAGCTGCTGCACTGCTTGTGCAGGAATTGGGTTTATATTCTTAACAGTGATTATTATTAATTTTATTAAGCTTCATACTTAATGTTACAACTGAATTTATAATCTGTTCTCATACAGATTGCTCTGCTCATAATTTTCCTATTCCAGTAGATATGGAACCCCCTTGTCAGGGGACAGCAGTTGACTTAAGTTAGATTGCAGGGGACTACTTATGACAAAAAAATGCCTATGAGATGACTTCTTCTTTTACTTCCAGTGGAGCAAACCAGGAATGATGATGAACCAGTATTTACATACTACATAAACGATGGTGTTTATGGTTCTTTTGCAAGTAAATTGTCTGAGAAACTGAATACTATCCCAGAGGTTCACAAGGTGAGTCCTGTGTTTTTCAGAGAGACTCCTTATTATCCTTATGGTTTTTTAATATATATATTTAACACTGCATGTGTATATTAAATTGCATGCATTATTTCTAAACCTATCCTTATGTATATATGAAAATATTCTTATTCAATAAACTGAAGCCTGAATTATGTGGGTCATTTCCATGTAGAAATACAAGGAAGATGAGCCTCTGTTTGCAAGCAGCCTTTGGGGTCCATCCTGTGATGAGCTTGATCAAATTGTGGAAAACTGTCTTCTTCCCGAGCTGAGCGTTGGAGACTGGCTGATCTTTGACAATATGGGTTCTGGTACCCTAGGTGAACAGTCTACCTTTAATGACTATCAGAAGCCACTGATTTACTACATGATGTCTTTCAGTGACTGGTAAGAAAGTTTTCTTGATGGTGGCAAGATTCTCTTCATTTTCTTCAAGAGTGTAAGCTTACAGCCCAGAAGAAATTCTCTTTGGCAAATCTAGAAAGATGCAACTGAGTGTATGGATGGGCCTTTTTAGCTTGTGGGGGTTCTATTGGTGTCTGACTAAACTGAGAGCTGGGAAAAAAAGGCCTACTTTGTTTTAAGGTTGACAAAAGAAAGCAACATAACGTTGACTGAGCTTAGTGGTAGTTGTAAAGCCTTTTACTATTTAACACCAACCTTTGTGCTTTCCCAGTATTAGTGTTTGCAGCTCGTGAATGATGTTGGCACCGTGGTGTAGGCAGGGAAGGCAGTAAGGCTGTTGTGGAGCTGTTCCAATGCCAAAGTAGCCAGGGCCCTGTGCTTCTGCCAGTGGAAGTCAGGGCCTTTCAGTGTCTGCCAAGCACTTGTGTGGCTGATTCTCCCTTCTGAGGCTGGGGGCAGCCTGTCCAGAGGCAGCAGGGTTCAGGCACTCTGTTCGAGGCTGGGTTTGGATGTGAAATTGTACCTGAAAACACCATATCTCTTTACAACTCTCATCCCTTTCTGCTGCAGGGATGAGATGCAAGATGCTGGAATTGCTTCAGACACATTGATGAAGAACTTCTTTGTGCCTTCTTGCATTCAGCTGAGCCCAGAAGACCGCTTTTCCACTGCAGCTTAAACAGGCTTTAACGCTTCATTTAGACCTGCAGTTGCAAGTCTGTAGTTTGTCTGGTCAACATTCCAGTGTGGAAGAAATGGAACAATCTTGAATTCAAATAATTCTCTTAAACTTGAAAAAAATAAATGAAATAGTGATAGCTAATGGGGACCAGGCAAAACAAGCTACAGCTACAATTCACTGGGGGGTGGGAGGGTTAGACAATGGTGTCCAAATTGAAAATCAAGTTCATTCAACCCCTGAGCGTTTAAATATGCAACAAAATGGATGACTTAGTGGAGATGGAAACCCATCACTTGGGTTCTTCAACAGTTTACATACAAGTACACAGTTTTTATACTAAGGATTCCTGTTAGAAAAAAGTCTTGTAAAGTTATTGTCTTTCGCCCAGATATATCAAATGTCAGTGGGAGACCAGTGTGACTTCATTAGGTGTTCAGTGTATTTAGAATGTGTAAATTTGTGCTTTGAACTGTAGTTTAATAAATGTAAAATTGCATCATAGTATTTGTTGTATTTGACCCTTGATGTATCCCTTGTATGATTGCAATAAAACTTTGTGTAGATTTTACCGTTTTTCAGGCTAACTTGGAGGGGCTAGGCAGAAGAGGTGGCTATAACTAGATGTATACATGATTGTTTTGAGAAGCCTTCTTTTCCCTAGCCCATCATTTCAGCTTTGTATTAAACCAGTGAAATGATAAACCTGTATGAAGTGGAAGTCATAGAGGTTCCTGGAAGGCTAAAGGGCAATTTTAGAGTATGACTGTAGATTCAGGTCTTGAACCAAACAGCAAACCTGCAGTAGATCCAGATGTGTGCAGAAGAGGTAGGTGTTTTAGCTAACATGCATGTCATGCCCTTGAGGCTGCAGCAGGGGTTAGTCCAGCTCTAAGTTGTCACAGAACCTTTAGCTCTTTTTTAAATGGCATTTACTGAGGAGTCTGTTGGGACTTCAGCTCATTCTCGGTGGTGCCAACCCCTAAGAAGGGCTACCCAAGTCTTCAGAAACCTCAGTGGTCCCATGTGCTGGACTCATGTAAATCTAGCCACAGATAAAAGGCAAAGCACAGTCTTGTAAGTACGTGTGCTGCCTGCACCAAGTCCCAGGAGCTGCTGGAGCTGTTCAGATTGGTGTTGGCAGAGCCTCTTGTGTTCTTTTAACTTTCCCTACTCGAAAACTGGGGGAACGGGAGAAGGGCTGTTAGGGCTTTGAGGCAGTGCAATAACTTCTGGATCCTACAGTCAAGTAGAACTATTTTTAACCTTTTAGTGGCAGGTAAAATTTCTGCCTTTTGGCCTTGAGTGTATTTTATATGTGAGATGGTAGGAAATCTTAACTCCTGGCTTTGTAAAGCAAAGATTTCATAAAACTCTGAACTTCAAAGAAAATTCTCAATCTGGACGTGTCCAAACAGTTTTACAGGCCAGCTGAATGAGGTACAAAAGGGCTTATGTTTTGAAGATCTAGTCTAGGAAATAATTATTACTGGAATTAAATGTGGAAGTACGAAATGGAGTAAAGAATGCAGGGGAAAGCCCATTTTGGGAGTGGGGGTTTTGTTTTTTTCCCTTTTTTTTGGGGTGGGGTTGGGTTTTTACTAAAAGTTACTAGCCATCCCCATGTTTCAAGAACTGATACACACTTCAATTTACCAGTAGAGGTCTTAAAGCAGAGACTGCTGTGTGGATTTTGACTAAATGCAAATTACAGTTGCCTGAAATAATTTACAAGATTCTGTTCTGCAGTCTGAAGGAGAGTTGGTTTATGTTCATTTACAGATCAGTTAAAAAAAAAATAAATTCCTCTAAATGCTACAGTGGCCAGAGCAGAAATATTAACTATTTGGAGTCTGTTTGCCATTAAATACAACCCCACGTTTGAAGGCAGTATGTATTTCAGCTGGATTTGCAGTGTGTTACTATTTATATTGTCACTGCAGTTCAGGATTCTACTCAAAATACAAAAGCCCACAGGCTTGACATAATATTTGGAGCTACCCTAGCTCTGTCCTGCTCAATCCCTGTCTGCAGCTGCTCCTCTTGACCAAGGCCACTGCTGGGCTTGCTGCAAGAGCTGGAATTTATTTTTTTTTTAATCTTTTTGGATACTGATACATGCAAATGGTGTTTTGGTGTATAATTCGAGTACTCATTGTGCATGCCAAACAGATCCTGCCTGCTTTGGCCTGAAGTACTTCCCTGACCCAGCCCTCCAGTGTGCATGCTGTTTCCCAAGGAAGATCCAGGGCTGCAACCCGGGACAGCGCTGTCTTACGGGGGTGCCAATTACTCCTCGGGAATGGGACAAACCAGTTCTACCTTTCCCTTGTGTGTTCACACGGCTGGCTTACATTGGCTGAAAATAAACGTGGGTGCCCTGGATCCACCATTGGATGTGTTGCCACTTCATATCTACTTTTCATTGCTGCTTTTGGGGGATGGTGGAGTAGCCTGTTACGCATTTCATAGTCAGCCTATTCAGGGGTGAACCTGGCCTTTTTTCATCCGAAGTGAGCAGAAGCAGATGCTTTATAGAGCACGCAGTGAAGAGTGAGGTATGTAGCTCTACTAACCCCTTAGAGAAAACCTGCCTTTAGTCCCTGATAGAGCTGGCTCAGGGCCATGCTCTGATCTGGGTTGATCTCAGCTTTGCTTTGCCCTCTGACTCCTACCAAGACCAGGGGTGACTGTGCTTTGGGTCTCCTCTTGTGTGAGGAGCAGAGTGGTGGTGCTCTGGGGCCCAAGGTCCTGCTCAGAGGCAGCCCTGGTGTGGTGGCTGTGGCAGTTCTGTGCCCAGTGCTGCAGGAGAAGCACTGGAGAAGCAGCAGGGTATGTACCAGAGAGCACTTAGCTGGTCTGACTGCAGCTGAAGGAGAAAGCGATTCCTGTGACTGCCGCAGTTCCCTGGTTCACGCGCCGCAGGAAAGCATTAGGTGACAGATACTTCATTTTCCCTCATGATGGAAACACTCTGCTGGCTGCAGGCTTCTTGTGTATTCTCTGAGTGAGCTCTTACCTTTATTACAATTCAGGATTTCAAGTGAGTAGTGGCATGTAACTCAGTACCACAATTTACCATGATTTCTTGCTTTAATAGGTGATGAGTGTGCTTCAAGTACTGGCCCTGGGGTGAGGGCCTGCAGCCCTGCCCAGTAGGCACCGCTCCCCAGTGCTGAGGGGGAGCAGGCCTGGTTGTGGGGCTGGTACTCAGACTAGCGAGGGAAGGCAGGAGATGTCTGTACTCCAGGACTGTGGGGCTGACAAAGATGGGAGCTCCTCTGCTCTGCAGAGGCAGGAGACAGGGTACGAGTGGGAGTAGCAACACTGTGAGAATAGGGGGTACCCCCGTTAAAGTCTCTGTCCTCAGAAAAACATTTTCTCTTGCTTTGTATTTTAATCTCATGGCAACTGCATAGTCTTTAACCTGAATTAGGAGCGTTAATTGGATTACCTTGTCAACTGTGTAGGACAAAGCTAATTGCACTTGTCAGCACAAGTCAGAAAAGAAGCTTTCAGGGAAGGGGCAGCAGGAGCTGGCCCCCTCTGCCTCCAGTCTGGCTGCTCATCCTGGCTGCATGGAGAGCCAGGGGAGAGGTAGGTCATTCTTCACAGATTGCACATTGCTTTTCCCCTAAATTCTGTTGAACGTATTACTTTCTTCTCTGGCTGAGATGCTGCAGTAGACAGCAGTACAGACCACAGCCTGTGTCTGTGTGAAAGTGTGTGTCAGTACAGAGCCGATACTCAGTAGCGGTTAAAAATGGGAGGGAAAACTCAGGCCCAAGAATTTATACTGTGATGGAGGGAACGTGCATTATTTTAGATCCTGTTTGTATAATCTGCTCACCTACACCGTCTCTAAACGGTCCCTTCATACCACTACGAGCATCCCTGGGGTATTCTGGTCACGGTTTATTGCGCTTCTGCTATGAACATACCTGCTGTTAGTTAAGGTGGTGACGAGAGAGGGGAGCTGATGCCTCAGGTCTCCGCAGCCTGGGCTCTGTCGTGCAGCCGTTGCTGTGGCCAAAGAGCTGGCGAAGGGCGGCGCTGGGCAGCAGCGGCTCCTGCTTGAGCTCGGCAGAAGCGCTGCGCTCTGCCACCCTCCTCCGGGAAAGCCCCCTTA
>VWZY01000010.1:570824-585384 GCA_013399075.1 Chloroceryle aenea
TTGCCATCCAGCCGGCAGCCTGAGCTGCCTTGGCACAGCTTCAAGGCCAGTGCTCAAGGTCTGTGCTGGCAGCAGGGCCAGGCTGGCAGCACCTGCAGCGTGGGCACAGCACTGCCGGTGACACGCTTCGTGTTCCTGTGGGCTGGGGACTGGGACCCACTACACCCCTCTGTGGGCTGTGGCAAGATGAGTGACTGCAGCTGGGGGACAGTGGGGACAAGAAGGAAAGACATCCCTTGGCACTCGGATAATCCAGGATATGTTTGTTTTTTTCCAGATGGGGAGGTACAACGGAGGCGGCAGCTGCCGTACCATTTGAGGGCTGCTTCGTCCCCCGCACTCCCCCAGGGTTCAGGTTTCCTTTCTCTCCCCTCCAGAGCCGAGCTGCTGGCTGGCGTTAGAGGCAGCCGCTGCCAGACATGGCCCTGCTCCCGTGGCAGGCACGGGCGCCCACGGAGCCATCCCTCCCTGCATGCGGAGCCACGGCAGCCAGGCTTCACCTCCCATAACCCCGTCAATCTAAATCAGTGCAGCTGAAATTTTCCACTTGAGACACATGCGGGACCAGAATAGATTTCCAGAATGTATTTTTTTTTCCCGCTAGCTAGAGGAAGGCCAGGCAATGCTTTGCAATGTTTGCTTTTCAAACATCCTCCAGCCTGCTTCAGGGGAGCCTCCATTGCATGGGCAGCCCCACAGGGGAGAGCCCCTTGGGCTTGAGCACGCCAGGCTTGGGACACTTGGGATCCTGCCCTGGCAGGCGCAGCCCTTCATCCCTCAGGGCTGGCACACCGAGTCCTGCAGAGGCACAACGCAGTTTTTCCACAGCGCTGCTGCAGCAGCCGCCAGGGCCGGGTGGGATCCCGCGAGGGAGCAGGCAGGCGGGGAGAGCTGGGCTGCCGCAGGCTGGGGGAAAGGCAGGAACAGTGGAGGGATTCCCAGCTTCAGCTCAGCTCCCAAAGTGGTTTTTTAATTTGGTGTCGTATTTTGAAAATAAAAAAAAATAAAAATCCCCAGAACAGAGCTGGTTTAGGTTAACAGCTTTTGGCATGCTGTTCCTCTGCTCCTGCCAAATCCATTTTGCAATCTCCCTGGATGATCGGGTAGTGAGGTGGACTGGGAGCTGGCTGAAGGAAAGAAGGCAGAGAGTTGTGGTCAGTGGGACAGTCTGTCTGGAGGCCTGCAGCTAGTGGAGTCCCTCAGGGGCTGGTACTGGGACCAGTGCTATTCAATCTATTCATCAGTGACCTGGATGAGGGAACAGAGTGCCCTGTCAGCAAGTTCACCGATGACACAAAACTGAGAGGAGTGGCTGACACCTCAGAAGGCTGTGCTGCCATCCAGCGAGGCCTAGACAGACTGGGGAGTTGGGCAGGGAAAAAATTCATGAAGTATAACAAGGGCTAGTGCAGAGTCTTGCTGAAGCTGGAAATACCTCTCCTGCTCCTGCCTTTCCCCCAGCCTGTGGCAGCCCAGCCCTCCCTGCCTGCACCCTCCCAGGATCCCACCCGGCTCAGCACTGGAGGACACCACTCCAGACATGCCATGGGCAGTGGGGCAGAGGAGCAAGGCTTTGGGACACTTCTGCATCATGTTCCCCTGACAGACACTCGACAAACCAGTCATTTCTCTACCCAGAACAGTTCCCAGCTTCTCCCTGATGAGGCACTCAAAAGAGATCTAAGGTTATTTGTTTCATTTTTAATGTTGAACACACGACAAGTCCCCGGAGCAGGGTTTCAGATAAGGCGTGCAGTGGAAGGGTGAAGCTGAGGACATGTACCATGGCACACAGAGCAGCCTGGTCTGGAATGAGCTAGGCTCAGTCTAGCTGAGGACCCTGACAGCAAGGCAGAAGGCATTGGTTCAGCATTAGGTAGGCTGTTCATTTTTTTCCAAGAAGTTCAGCTCCTAGACTACGTTCTCCTGCCCAGCTGAGCAGACTGATAAAGGCAAGCAGCAGAACTATAACGCCTGAGATGAAAGCACAGTGTCTGGCTTGGTACTGAGGTCATAATTCATATAAAGTTTCTCTGCTGTCTGTAAATCACAGGGCAGGACTATTAAATCATTCAAGCTTTTGTGTTGGGTCAAGCATTTTAAAATCGGTGATCATGGGGTTTTGCAATAGATTCCCACAAGGCCCTTCTGCTGTGGTTCACAGGCTGTCCTGTGCCCGCAGAGAACCAGCAAAGGAGGTGGGTGACCTGGTGGTTTGCTGGTCTCACTGAGGCCTCTCTAGAGCTGGCACAAGCTGTGGATGAGTAACCGTGTCGTGGTTTAACCTCAGCCAGTAACTGAGCACCACGCAGCCGCTTGCTCACTCCTCCCCCCCACCAGAAGGAGAATTGGGGGGAAAAAAAATAAAAAAGAAAAGTAAAACTTGTGGGTTGAGATAAGAGCAGTTTAGTAACTGATTGAAAAAAAAAGAAGAGTGTGCAAAGGGAGCAGCACATCCACAGCCCAGCAGAGCAAGTCCTGCAGAGGGGCTCACACCCCCAGCAGGTACCACAGGCACCTGCACCAGACACGGGCTCCTCTCGAGTGTGACCGTGACCACATCGCAGGCCACAGTTTAGACCAAACAAAGGCTGTGGGATACAAGTGTAGGAGAAGCTGCCGGTGCCCAGGTGAGGTGGCAGGTACTCGTGTGAGTACTCTGCTCTCCCAGTAGCTTGGGCAGCCGTGGGGTGTGAGGTCCTTTCCGGGCTCGGAGTCTGACTCATTGGTTTTGAAGTGGGGGGGGAAAGCACCTTTGATAAACTGCTGCAGGGGAGAAATGGTCTGTGAGTCTGATCTCCAGCAAAGCCAAACAAAATCTTCTGCAAGCAAAACAAAATCTGAGGTCCATGGCATCTCAGCTCTCCCAGGGAAGGCAAAGTTTAAAAACCTGTCGAATCCCTTTTAGTCACATCTTCCTTCACATGCACCTAACGCACGGCCAGTCCTCTGCTCACCGTAAGTAAAAGCAAATTCCACAGAGTTTTGTTTACTTCAGTGTGCTACTCCTAAGGAAATTCCCTCCTTGGTGGGAGTAAACCAGGAAAATATCACCCTAAACCAGAAGTCATCCAATATTAAAAGATCAGCAACAAGCTCCAAGCCAGGTGTGAAGATGGGCTGGTTTGCCCACACTTTGCTCCAGCACACCGTAGCTCGTCTGCTCACTTCCTCCATCGCCCAGGCAGCTCAGAAATGCAACACAGACCCTGCACAGCCCGAAACTGTGCTGTGTACTGCGGCTAGCAAGGCGGGGAGGCTGGCGCCCACCTGACCACAGCCACTTCCACATGGGGGACAAGTGAGGAGAAAGCATGCAGAGGAGCCCCTTGCCTGCACCAGCCTCCCCAGAGGTGGGGTCAGGGGTTTATCTGCCCCAGAGCAGCTGGGAGGGCATGGGGATGTACACCCTGTGCCTACAGCCCCTCCAAGCTTCACCCAGCCCGTCACCAGACAGGGGGATAAGCGTAACAGGCAGCCTTGGGAAGCAGCACCGAGACAGGCTGTGCTTTCCTCTTCCTGCCCGAGCACCGGGAGCGCTGCCCGACGGGATCCATGTAAACACAGCACACAGCCCGTGCAGCCTTTCACCTACTGAACTCTTTCCATATTTCACCCCTCGCTTCCCTCCCCGCGCTGCAGCCCGCTCGCTACCTGTGCGTGTGCGTGTGCGCATGCGGGTGTTGCGCTTGGCAGGGCCACGCGGTGTTTTCCTGACATACATCTGAGGCCAGATACACAACGTTACTGCAGAGAGATTGCAGATGAGAAAACCTTTCCAGGACATTTAAACTGTAGAAATAATAGTAATAGGTACACAAGGCCTTGTATCTGTATGTTTAGTTCTGACAAGCCCCTTGCCACCCTACTCAGTAGAAAATACAGACAGACTGTGACTTAAGGTCACAGTCCTCAGTGAACAAAACAGCAAATGAATAGGATAAATGGATATGTCTAAAGAAACAAATGCTTCTTAAAATTCCACTTAAACACATTTTTGGTTTATGGCAGCAAGAAAAGAGTGCTTATAAATCATTTTAACAAGGAAAAGGTCTCACCCTGAGGTACTAAAATAAGCAAAGAATTATGGCTGAGATTTTCCAATCTGCCTAAGGGATTCAAGTCTCCAACTAAACCAAACAAAGTGAGAATCCAAATCCTTTAAGCAGCCTTGAAAATCCTCCTATCTGTGTGCACAGGGCCATGCATACGAAAGCATATAGAACTGCATGAGTAAAAGACTTACTATTTCTTTCACCAATACAACTGTTTCAAGGGATTTTGAGTATATAAACACATAAGAGTGAACTCCAATAAGTTGTGGTATTTGAAGGAGTGGTCAGCTCATCTGTCATACCATCTAATCAATACTCATTGTTTATTTAACAAGAGTAAATTTGACCCATAATTTTCTAAAGCTTCAAGCTCTCCAACACCCAGTGCCAGCAGGATTACTTAAGAGCGTTCACCCAGAGTTGCCAAATAGCCCTGCAGTAACCAACAGACCCACAGAGTACTTGAGTCTGGGCTGCCCAGACCCCATGCTGTTAATAATCATCCCAAAGAGGGGAGAGGGGTCTGTGCATACTGGGCCACACACACAAGTACTCCTAAAAACTGGAGCTTTGCAACGTCATCTGTATCATCCTGACTCAGATCCATAAAGCTTCTTGCAGCACGGGCTATGCTGTTTCCTTAGGTTATTGGATGTTTCCCAGACCTGGTCTTATTTTACATGGGTATGTGTTTGTGCCTCAGCCTTGCCTTCCCCAGGTATGCTAAGCAGGATCCTGGGTGTATTGGGGATTTTGCTATGGCTGTGGGAAGCATTCACAACGTCTCTAGTTGCTCTTAGAGGAAATCTGAGCCTTAGGTCACTGCATCTAAGGAAACAGATCCAAACTGTGATAGACTGATGACATGTGACGATGCAGCTCGCATAGGACAGGGGAAGGAGGGGGTGTCACACCAACTTTAGGAGCTCCCAGGACTTCTCCAGAACTGAGAAATCCTGGGAACCTGAAGTGCTTTGCCTGACTGAGGTGCAGGCAAAGCTTCCTGGAGATCTGTTAGGGTGTTACCTGCTCCAGAGAACTATATACTACAGCTTATAATGCACGTAGTCTCATGAGGTTGACCTGGATCTGATGCTAACATCAATGTTTCCTGAAGACAAAGGAAACCAAAGGGCTTCCACCTTCCTCCTCTTGTCTGTACTCACGTTCCAGCACTGGTCCCAGCCAGTGTCCACCGACTGTGATCAGGAGCCTTGAGGATGGCATCCACCCCCTGCACATCCAGCTGCATGCAGCAGAAGGCTGAACACACAGGCAGAATAAAAGTGTGGAAAATGTGTCCCACCTTATCTGACAAAGACTTTTGTGGGCACGAGAACTCCCCAAACATCACTCGCTGCTTTCTCTTCCACCCACACTCACATCGATGCTGGAAATGTCCTTTTTTGGAAGGACTCTGTAGATGGTTCCTGGTAAGTGCATGATCCTGACTGCACAGAGCAGGGTGGAGCTGTTTGCTGATGGTTAAAACCATTCCAGCTGCAAAACAAACACATGTACACACACAGATGTTACAACATCAGTGTTTATTTTACAACTGGCCATCAAACAAATGAAGATGGTCTTCCGGAGTGCTTCCCAAAACCAACAACCGGATGCAAGCCTTCTTCTGGTAGAGATGTCCTTCACCTTCTGCCTTTCAGCCCGTGCTCAAAGCAGTTCATTGCGCTGGGATCAGCTGCAGAATCACCCCCTCTTTCTTTCTGCCCAATATCTGCATTTTCAGTGCCTAAACAGAGATGAAGTAGTATTTGCAAGAATCGTTTTGTCCTGCCACTGCTGCAAACCAGGCAGGTACTTTCCAACAGCACCCGTGAAAAGGCTACCTGCAAGTTGATGCTGAAAATGAACGTGCCAGTCAAGCCTCAGCCATTTCTCCTGGTGTAGAAATAGAGCTTACCTACAAAACCCACCCTGCTGAAGTTAACTCAGAAATAAGAAAATACTAGAAAAATGTTGAAAGTGAAAGAAAAAAGTCAAAACATTTCTGGAAGCAGTGAGAAATGAATGTCAGTTCTCTCCTGGGAGAATGGAGCTAGCTACATGCAAACCTTCTCCCAGCTCTTTTAACATTATTTGGAAATGCAATCTATGATTCCAGATCAGCTCTGAAAGCCACGGGGATCACAAAGCCTTTGACTCCAGTCTTAGGGCTACACCTAAAGAGACAGATCCAGGAGCCTGAGAAGAGGTTCCTGGTGGATGAGTACATTTCTAAAAACCCAGCAGAACAGAGCCACTGCCCCTCAGCAGGGTCACGGCCAAGAGATGGTGACAGTCCCCTGCCATGCTACACAACCACACCAACTTCTGACACAGGGCAGAACAGCAGCTCTGTGAGAGCCTGGCTCCCTACTGAGTCTGAGACTGTTCTCTGCATGCTCCATCTCAATAGCTACAACCTCCCCCCTCCACTGCTTGGTACTCCTGCAAGATCCTCAGGCTTTCTCAACTTCTAAATTCTAGACCCTAGTGCCCCCATCACGGTGTCTCCTCTCTCCCCACAGTTTTTACCCAGGTCTCTTGGCAGCAGAGGGCAGTTTGTGCCATGTTTGAGTTGCAGCCCTGCGTGTGAGCACTTGGAAACCAATCGAGCCACCCAGCCTGAGACAGGCTGGGTGAAACACTCCGTGAAACCCTCCACTGCCCACCTGATGGCTCTTGTTGGCCTTGTAGGCACTCGTGGTGGGATCAGCCTCACCCTAATCCACTTGCACTGTAAATGTGCCCACCCGTGGTAGCTGCCCAGGCTCCCATTATTGTCACAGGAGTCAGCAGAGCTCAGAGTGCAGTTCATCCCACATCAACATGCCTGAACCCTGGGGGTTTACATTTACTAGCACTCCACTGGCTGTAAGAAGAGCTGTGAAAACAGACACTCGTGTTGTAAGATCCTAATCTTGGATGAACTCCACTCATAGAGACTCTGGGTACATTTATAATCACTTTGGTGTTTGAACCCAAGAACAACCTCGAGCCCAGGGTCAAACAGTGCAAACTGGCCCACTTCCCAGCCGCTCACAAGGGTCCTTTGGAGCAGGTGCTTTACACCTACAGAGAAGATGAGCAGGATCGTGTCTGCGCACTTCCCACCTCTCCAGGCCTCCTCGGCCTCCTGTCCCAGTGCACTCACTAGCACAGGCCACACTCCACAGCCCTCTATGTTTTGCAACAGAGATGTCCCTACACATCCATACCCCTCCAGGCACTGACCTCACCCACCATCCTTTCCTCTCCTCCCAGAGAGATTCTGGACCAGGGAGACCACAGTCACGGTCTGGTTGAGATCGAGGCCTTTCCAAGGCTGCCTGCCAGCCCTTTACCTCTGGGTACATCACTCACTGGGTCCCCATCTCAACCACCACCCTTTGGAGGATGGCACTCGGTGTGCTGGGGGTGCCGTAACCGGCTCCACAGGCTCAGTCTGCACTACAGATCCTATCTCTAGATCTCTCCGTGTCTACCGTGGGTGGGCTATTGCCCTCTTCTTCTAGAAGAGCTTCCATGAGGTCAGGGTGCCACTTTGCATCTCATCGAAAACAGGGCCCACATGGTCCCTCTCCTTGTTACTGTGGCTCCTGCGGAGTGAATGTCTGTGGGACGGAGGCACAGCACGTCCCCAAGGACAAGCTGTGGGAGGGAGGTGACTGCAACAGTAAGCTGCAAGACTGAAGCACATATCTCCCATGGGAAGCTGTGGGAATGGGGTGTATGTTCCCAGAACTGAGCTGCAAGAGCAAAGCGAGCCACACAGAGGAGAGTTGAGGAAGTGGTGAGATGCCAGCACCCTGCTGGCACGCAGGTGGCTGGGATGGGCTGCGTGTTGCACAATCTGCACCATCTCCAGCTAAACCACTCCACATGGGTCTGCAAAGTCCAAGCACACCTGATCCAAGTCTCTGGGCAAGTTTTTTCTAGTCATGAGGGCAACCCCCCTGACTGGGGTTCCCTCCTTGTGGTCCCTGACAAAGCCAACAACCATCTCTGTATGTTGTGTACTTGGAAGGTAAACAGGGATCTCCTCTTCAGCCCCTTGCATAGATCTGAGATGACAGTGGAGATGCCTGCACAGAGCAGCAGCAAAGCAAAGCTGGATCTTACATGTTTTAAAAATTTGAGGCAGATTGCTCAATCTTTCTGTTGCTGCCAAGAGACCACCTGAGCAGCAAAGCTGTGGCTCTTAGGATGTCTCTTTAAATGAAATACGAGGTCTTGAATCACGTAAGTCCCTCAAGTGTGCGCTCTGCCCTTAGTTCCTGTGACATCTTAAGGGGTAAAAAAAAAATTAAGATCAATTACTAGTAGCAGGTAGATTGCTTAACAGCCTGCCAGTGGTGGTTTTGTACCACGATGCCAAGGGTGTGGTGTGAGAGCCAGGCACTTGGCAAGAGACGTCAGCGGGATACGGGAGAGCTCGAGACCTGCCGACACATACGGGAGGAGCATGTTGGGTGCAGAGACGTGACCTGGATGCAGTTCAGCCTGTGCTGTATGTAGGACATGCTACCTGCATTTCTGCCCCTGCATTTTCCTACCCAGAGTCGATTTGATTTCTTGAATGGGGTATGCAGCAGGGGAGGGATGGGGTATTGGCATCAACAGTTAACACTGCAAGAGCTATCAACATCTCTGTCTCATCTGTCATATGGGGCTGAAACCAGTCAATAGCTCAAAAATGATTCAAGGTTGATAGGTTTAAAGAAAAGGACCTTCCCTCACATGACGTCTATCAAAACAGCTACAATGGGAAGTGTAGAAATGCTGTTACCTGTGTGAGGAGGAAAGGCAAAGCTGTCCCCTGGCCACACCACCATCTCATCTCCTTCATGCCTTCAGGATTTAGCCCATCAGAGGAACTCTTTAAACGTCACCATGTAAGACATGAATTCAGTTTTAGCATGAAAAGCACACAGATGTGTTTCTAACGCTCCCATACAGGAAAACATTTATCTGATCATAGCAGATGGGTTTGTTAGCTACACAAGCTCGTTCTACAGTGCTTACAGGCTGTGTCCTCATTTTACTGGCTGATGGTTCAGCTTCTAAGTACCTGATTTTTGTTAGCAGAAATTCAAATAGATTGGTTAAGTGTTATACGAAATAGTTAAATAAATCATGACACCAGGAAAACTTGCATATAACAAATACACTGTTCAAAGTGGTGGAACACACGGGTCCATATGGCATCCTCACAAGCAGCTCCGTTGTGTTTTCTGATGTTTTCCAAGACCTGCCTGCAAATAAACAACGCCTCTTTGTCATGCTCCTCCACAGCTCTCCAAAGGTATCCATGTTCCTGCGAAATGGTGTCTCCACGTCACGCATAGGACCCAGCAATGCTGCCCTTTGTTGCAGCTCTCAACAAAACCACCAGCACTGCACAAGCGAAGAAGGACCACACAATATACTAAACAAAAATAAACACACGGTCACACCGTGCGAAGTGAAATAGGAAGCATGACTTACATGGAAAGAATCGAGAAAGCATTCCAGTATTAACTCCTGATTTCCACTATAGAGAATTCCCAGGATTTCTTGGACCAAGGCATGCAGCCAGTATGCGACTCGGCTGGTTTGAGCTGACCAGACAGCCTCTCTGGCTGACCTTCCCAGAAGACCGGTGGGGAGCAGGGCTGTAGGCAGTACCATTGCTCTGGCCACTGTCCCGGGAAGAAACAACGTTCTTGTGACAGCCACAGGAGAACTCGGGTTGGCATACAACCTGCTCCTGCACCGAAGGGAATGAATATACAACCTCTCACAATCGTTGGGGGATCCTGAAGTAATCACTTACCCAGATTCGTTCTGCTCTGCCTAAAGTAGCCCCCTATCCCGTGGTGTTCTCTGAAACAGGTCTATGTGAAGCATCAGAGGTTAGAAATACCCCTTGGTGTCCCACCGTAAGAAGTGGAAAATGGCTTTTACTAGGATGTAAACAACAAGAGTTTAGGACAAGGAAGCAACTTAAAATACCTTCTTAATTCCACATGCTAAAGCCAAGATAAGCCCTAGATAACAGAGCTGTATCTGTTAAGAGCTGGGTGAAATTCAGGAGACTGGATGAGCCTCAGTCCCTAGCCTGCTGGCCAGGGCTGCAGTTACACATCTGGCCAGCGATTTACCAGACATGTTGCCAATTCTCTTCCCTATTTATCTTCCCAATCCCATGACAGTTTAGCTTTCCACATCAGACGAACATGGATTGCAGGCTGGACAAGTGGTTTTCTGGGAAATTTAGACTTAAGATATAGTGCAATAGACATACACAAATAACCCACAAGCGCTTAAAAGTCAAAATCCTAACCTTCTTCCAATGAAAAACCCAGACGTGTCCATTTTCTCCTGGGTGGCATAAAACCACATCCCCAGCTTCTCCGGGAAACAATGGAAAATACAAATACACGTGAACTAACAGTGATCATTCAGCTGCTTCCAGTTAGAGCCAGGGAAAATCAGTCCTACTGAAAACTACTTACTTTCTAAAAAGAAGTTTCTCTTATCTGTCCTATGCTCATTAGGGGTGTTTGAGGTTATTTTTCCCCTCAACAGGCTGTCTCCTATGGCAGCAGGGCAAACATCAGTGCTGCTAACAGCCTCTCAAGCCTTCCATTGAACAGTGCTGAGCAGGCACGGCAGGACAGGAACTGCGGTGACTCAGGACCGGCCACAAATGCTCCAGAGAAAAAAGGGCTGGGAGCAATGCTGTGTAAAATGCACGTACACAGAAACTGGGGTTAGTATCGTGTTGGGCTGGGGAGGAACATGGTGCTGCCAGCCAAACAAGACTTGCTCTGTCTGACAATCAGACTGGTAAAGCAAACTAAAACCCATGAACTGAAATCTTAATGACAAGTAAGTTCTGTTTTCCACTTGGTGTTCCAATAAACAACTGCAGAACCAGGACAAAGCGGGTTTTTCCTAAGATTGAGATGAGTAAGGAAAATGGGATATGAAGAAGAAGGGAAAATAACTTAGAGGAGACAGAAAAAGAAACAAGCTGCCTTGTTGCTGATCATATGCTCCACCTCCCCAGTTATCTGATATATAAAGCTCTGCATCTGCTGTCTGTAGCAGCAGAGGCACTTCTCCAATTATTAATAAATGACTGTGAGCGGCAGCGGGCGTGCCAGGGAAAAGAGAGCAGCCCCATGGTCTACCACCCTCTCTTGCCCTGAGCTCGCCATCTGCTGCCTCCAGCTCTCCTTCCACCCGCTCCCGCTCCTCTCCCTTCCTTCCTTCCTTCCTTCCTTCCTTCCGTCCTTCCTCTCGTGTTCCCGGCTGCTACTTTCCTGCCATGTCAGAGCTGCCTTTCCCTGGCCACCCCCTCAGCCTCAGCCGCTTTCAGACGCCCACTGCATTGCTTTGCATATGAAAATGAGCTGTCACATTTTCCAGCCTCTGAAGCAGAGATTATTTTTGGGAGAGGTGGCTTTGACAGTTCTGCCCTGCAGTTCACAGGCAGAGGATGGGGCAGGCTACATCAGCGCAGTGGGAGAAGAGCAGAGAGACAGTAGCACTTCTCCTGGCTGCACACGCAGGAGGGACTGAGGGTCTGCAGGGGGACATGAAGCTCCCGTGGAGTTGGGGAGTCAAAAAGCAGTCAAGTCTCCCCACTTCCAAGGACTGCTCTTTCCCAACCCAAGGCCAGCTGCTGCCAGTGCTGCTGCTACAGGACTCGCCCCAGGGACGACAGTAGAGCCTGCCTGTGGGAGACAGGCACAGCAAAGCCCCTCTCCACCCTCTCACACAAAGTCCCTCACCCCAGCTGCACCCCTGTCACGCACAGGGCACCAGGCAGTCTCTTACATAGCCCATACTCCGTGACAAGTACCACCATCACCATCCAGACCTCGTCTGAAGATCCGGCCTAAAGGGCCCAAAGACAGAAAGTGTAACAGGATTTTGACCAAGCAGTCTGTGCACTGCGACTGCAGCTGGTCAGCATGCAGCGCAAAACTGACGGGGACAGAATGTCCTGTGCTCCTAGACAGTGGTAGCAGAAGACAAGCACTGACAGGGTGGGAACAAACCCCAGGGGTGAGAGGAGGCACTAACACAGCGGAGGGAGTGCGAGCTGGAGGCTTCTTGAGCCATCTCTCAAAAGAGCAGACTGGAGAGGAGAGCTGAGGGTTGCTCTGGAAATTAAAAGTTGAAACGAGCTGGTTAGAAAAAGCAAAGAAAGACGGCAGCTGGGGAGGCAGAGCTGGGAGAACCCTGAGGTGGAACAGACAGGGAGGATCCAGGAATGGCCGGGGAGGCAGCAGGGCATGAACAGCTCTAGGTGGTGTGGACCAGGCTCCAGCGGGTGCACTGGGAATGGGCACAGGGAGAGGCTTGCACAGAGCGAAAGCAGTATGGATGTCATGGGGAGGAAAGTGCATGAAGGAGTGTGAAGAAGCAGTAGGTGGGCTAAGGGCAGCTGGGAAGATGAGCAGAAAATACTGGTGCAGTTACCGCTGGAAGCCGTGCAGCAAGGGCAGAGCAACAAAGGCAAAGAGCCAAGAGGCCCTACAGGGAAGCCAAGGTGAGTATGGACAACGGCAATGCAAGGACAGGAGGATAGAGAAGAGCCAGAAAAGAACAAGACAACAGGCTGCCCGAAGAGGGAGCTGATATTTTAAGTCAGCCCTTTGTAATTTTCTCAAGGTTCCACCAGAGCGGAGTCCAGTCGTACCTGTCAGTGTTGGGCTGTGTCCTACGTCACGTTGCATAAACCAAGAGTGATAAGTCCCAAACTCCAAAGTACTAACAACAGCCTTGCTCGGTGTCCCGAGAGCTACCCTTACATCAAATCTAAAAGGCACGTGAACCAGCTCAAACATTGCTATAGTAATTTCTTCATCTTCCCATTTTATGGGGAAATAATTCTGTGTTTTCTCTAAAGAGCAGTTTATTTCTTCTAGAAAATTACTGCAGAATCACCTTAACTTTCACAAATCAAGTGCAGCACATAACTACATCTTGTCATAGGAAGGAAACTAAAAATGGTAACAGTATTTCATGTCACAGACCTTCAGTTCATGCTGGCAACTGATTTAACACTAAAATTCTCATTGTCTCAGCGAAATTTGTGTAAATATATTATATACATGCAAGGGAGAAAAAACAACAAAGATCTGCATAATTTTCTGATGACATACAGGCAGAAAATAGGAGTTTTATGAGTGAATTCACCATGTAAGGATAAACTGGCAGGTTGGTGCAACCTTTACAGACTTAGTTTTAGGGGCAATAACGTGCTTCAAAAGACAGCTCAAAATGTTTAAAATAAAACTAATTACAATCACAAAAACATGGCAGAACCTGCCATAAACAGAACATTTCACCAAGAATTAATGTTTATTAGTTCCACCACCTTTATTTCCTCGTGAGCAGATGCACTTAGGAGACAAGAAGTCTCTCCCCAGCCATTCCTCTTGTGAAAGTAGCACCTTTTGGCAGAGGAGAGCATGATCCGGGAGTCAAGCAACCATTTCATCAACACTTTTTCCTGTTGATTTCAGTGGGGAACGCAGTCAACACACTTTCTCCTGTTAAGACACCTAGAGATGTGTGATCCAGGGATGCAATCTGTAAACAAGTGTTTGCTACTACTGGTGAAAAGGATTTGGATCCTCATCAAGTGGATTCTGTTTTGGGATTTCCCTCCAGATAAGGCAGTCGAGCCCATCAGTTTCCTGGCAGGCGCTGCAGGGATCTTAGCAAACCTGGCCAAAAGGCAGGCGGATACTCGGGTTAGAGAGCAGGAATGGAAGATGGGACACACAGGCTTCCCTGGGGAGCCGTAGGAGGGAGATGAGAGGGATCCCGTCACTGGCAGCCTGGTGCAGGGGGCACAGCTGGAGAGCACATCCCACTGGATGGGTACAGGCCACCAGTGTGAAGCTGAGTGACAGAAATTCCAGCTGTACAGCTGGAAATGTTGGAATTAAAGCAAGACCAAAAGATTGGTATCTTCCCATAAGAAATAAAGAGTAAAATTACCACTCTTCTGTCAATACACAAGTCTTCGAACTAATTAAGGATTAGTTTAAAATCCATTTTACTCAGTGCTCCTATTTTTTCAGTCGTTATATCCTCATCCTTCCTTCAGGCTGAAGAAACTGCTCCTTTGCTATCCTTCCAGACATAATTATTACATAGGAGGTTTCTGGACAAGTTACAGGAGAATCTAACCTGCTGTCAGACCCCTTCTGTCAAGAGGGGATGAGCTGAGAAGAGAAAAAAGTAAGCATAAAGAAAATTGGACCACGACACCACTGAAAGGGGGAAGGACAGGACGACGTATCTCAGAAAAAAAANAGCGCTCCGCAGCCGGGCTCGGGGTCCCGCTTCCCAGGCGCTGACGCACACAGCGGCACCTTCCCTGCTTCTGCTGAAACTGCCGGGAAAAACAACCCGCCCGAAGCTCCGCATCGCGCAGAACCTGCAGCTCTCGCACTTCTGGGGCGCCGCAGGCTGCGGTGTAAGGTGATCGGCTGGGA
>VWZY01000012.1:7192-46667 GCA_013399075.1 Chloroceryle aenea
CTGTCATCTCCAGAATGAAAATAAAGCTTCATTTATTCTCAATTCCCCCTTTATCAGTTCTTAATTATGCTATTGCAGTTCCTTTTTTATGAACTCTATCATGCTTACTTAGGGAACAGTGTTTGTAGCTGTCAGATAGTGTTAGCTTTGCAAATACTGTTCAGAGCAATATGCTGGTTGTGGTTTTGAACTTTTTGGCTTTTTTTTTTTTAAAAAAAAAACCCTGCTGCCTTCCAATAAAAGGTTCATAACCTGGGTGGTTTGTTTTTGTGCTTGGTCTTGATTCCAGCTGTTGACAGAAGTTTTGTTTCTCATGATTAACTTTTGAAGCTCTTTTGAACATGCTGCACAGCTTCTAGTTGTAAAAACTAATCATATGTTCTGTAGTATCTGTTTCCTTCACAGTATCTAATAGGGTGTTTATAAGGTAACTTTCTGTGAGATGAAAGAGACTCTATTAGCTGTTGAATTCTCTAGCCACTTTTTTTTTAAGCTGAGGAGAAGGAACACATTTAATTGCATTTTATGCACTGAAATTACAGCTTCACGATTAAACTCCCTGAGGTTATGCTGATGCATTTTTCTTCCTTTTTTTCTTTCCCTTCTTCAGGTAAATGGCAGTTATTTGGGGTGAATGACAGCATGATAGTTGTGTCTTGGAAATGGTGGTATAACAACGTGTAATTAAAAAAAATCAGGCAGCTATGTCCTTGTGGCTTGTGTATTATTATCCATAATATCTGTACATAATAATACAACTAATTCTGTGTAGAAGCATACCATGAGAAGGAGGTGATACTTCAGCTAGGAGTCTGTGCCAAGTTACTACACCAGCTTGTCACTTCTGGACAGCTGAGTTGAGGCCCCACAAGAAGAACTGCATTATATGTGTAAGTTTTTGCTCACTTCTGTTTTGTACAGCAATTTATTGGAAGAGTGATTATTTTTTTTTATTTTCTTAAGCGATGCTTTTTCAGGAACTGTGCTGCTTCTTTTTTCTGAGAGTTTCTAGGAAGCCAGAGGAGAAAGCTTTTAGAAAGAAATAAGTAATCCTGATGTGGTGCTGTGTGCAGGCAAGGCTGTGGCTCTACCCAGTGGCTGGGTGTTGGGATGACCTTGCCTCTGCCTGTTTCCCACACAAGACTTTTCCTGCCATCTCGTTGGTCGTGTGTGGGTTGCTCTGCTGCTTTATAAGTGAAAACGAGCCCAGATAAATCCTTCGTGGCAGTGGAGATAGTGGCTGTCACAAACTAAATCTGCTTCCCCGCCCACTTTGCAGCACAGCCAGCCCTGGGGCAGCGCGATGGCAGATCTGCTGCCTGCCTTGCTCCGGGGTAAGCCTGTCTCCACCCCAGGAGGAATGCGATGGGTTTCAGTATTGCAGGCCAGCACGTTCCTCCCTCTGGGGTTACAGCTACTGCCAGGCTCCACAGTGTTTCTGCCTCCAAAGAAAATGAAAAAATTAAGAAAAACAACACTAAAAAAAAAAGAGGAGGTTTTGGTTTATTTTTTTACGTTGTTTGAGGCTTGGGGTTTGAAAGCAAAATAAACCTTCTGTAGGTGTTTATTGCTGACAGTAGGAGTTCACAGGATTAGGTTTGGAGTATGGAATAAGAATCCAGGAAGCCATTCAAACACAGTTAATACCCCTGCCTTCAAATAGACCTTTGATGCAATCAGCACACAAGAATTACAGTCTGTTTAGGAGAGTCATTAAAAGGGTAAATACACACACGGTATCAGATGAAAAATGGATTTTAAGTTTCACAATGGGAGTTACACCTGGTTTTGTGTTTTGTTTTTTCTTAAAAAAGGAATTCTGAAAAAATTCTGTGTCAGTTTGTCATTCTCCTCTTGTATGAAGAGTAACTGCACCGAGTCACATAATGTGCTAGACAAATGTTCCCATTCACACCTAATGCATGCTGCTTTTACTCCTTCCTGACGTTTGTGTTTCCATGTAGATTCTTCAGCAGGGTCAGATGCAGTAGAGAAGCTGTGCTTGGCTTTCGGATGGTGCAGGGAAGGATTGCTACTTGAGGAGGATTGCTTTTTAAAGTCTATTGGTGTAGAGCATGCGAGCAATTGTAAATCTTGATGAACTTCAAGTCCATATACAGAACCTAGCTTACAGAAAATGTAAGCATTTGTAGTCCTTAAAAATGTGGTTAAATGGTTAAACTGACCACAAGTCTTCCCCTTCCCAGCAAACACTGAAAGGAGCATACTAGGAAAGAGATGGTGGGGATCATTTATCTGATGCTCCTGGTGATTACTGTAAGGATTGGTGGTGTGTTATTTTTTTGACATCCTCTCTTAGTTGTTTCTTGATCAAGTAAGGCATGGTTTTAAGCTGAATTGGCTAGTTGTCATTGTGTAGTTTAATTTAAAAACCCCTAAAAACTCCGGGGGGAGAGAGGGGAGGGGAGGACATGGAGTGCAGTTTGAAACAGAAGAGGCTGGCATTTCCCAGGACAGATGAGGCAGTGGAGTGCTCTGCCACATGGTGTCCATGTCAGGAATGCGGGAGATTCCAGGGGGCTTGGAGAGAATCCCCCAGCTGTAAGTGTGTGCAGTTGGAGGTCTGGGGTGTGATAAGAGGAGGCTTCTAAAATGTTGTGTTGTAACTGGTTCCTTTGGTTCACTTCCATGGTCCAGTTGTCTTGTATTTCAGCTGACGTGCTGGAAGTGTCAGAGGCAGGCGATGGGCATGATCCCATCTGGCAATTCTGCTTTCCTAGAAAGTCAGGATCTATTGTAACTTGATTTGAGTTTTAAGCCACAAAGTAACAAAAACTTATCCCTTCTGAACATATCTCTTGTTACATAATTCCATGATTTCCTTTGGTGCCTCTCATTAAACAAATGTTTCTTTCAACTACATCTTGTACTGAGTGACGTTCTCAGGGTGGCATTAGATAAACTTTTTGATTGCAAAATCTTTTCCTGTTGGTAAGGGAGATTACCTTAAGAAGAGCAAGAGTAGGTGTAAGGTATGGCACTAAATGTATTCCTGAAACTTGCATGTTCTCATGCAGTTTCTCCACAATCATTGCTGAAATTCTTTGCATCATGCCATGTGGATAGATTTTTGCAGTCTAATGACTTGTTACTCAGTGTGAAATAATGCCCTTAAAGCTCCAAGCTGAGGTCATGTCACGCTCTGAGTTATGACCTATCTAATACAGTTGTCGGCACAAATGAAGTTAAATTGCATAAGCTTGTCAGCACTGTGAAAAATAAGTTACTTCTCCTACTGAAGGTCTGCTGGCAGACAGAACACACTTACGTGTGCTTAGGACCCAGTCACTGCTAAGATAAAACCTGTTCTTTCCTTTCTGGAGTCTTGGGGAAAGGGAGGGAGAAAGGGGGCAGGGGGAGCTATAAAGTGAGAGTAGCATTCAAATGACTCGTTAGTGTAAACTGGGAAATTTAACTCTAGTTTGATCCCAGGGTAATTTTGTCCTGGATCAAGTAACTCCAGAGTTGTCTGCTATGGTGTGTACTTCAGCATTATGTCAGTTTACACTCTGTATTTTTCCTTGACCTGATGGCTCTATACATGTGTGGATCTTGCAGATTCAGGAGGAGGTGCAAAAAGAGAAGGCAGGAATTTATGGTCTGATTTGTAAAGAGAGTGGAAAGAAGATCTTTGCTGAGCAGATAAGGGAGGCACTGTTATCATTACATAAATTTTATAGTGTTCCTTGATGGTGTGTTCTTACAGTGCAGCCATAACTGACTGTGGCTCAAATCTAGTTTGCTGTTTTAGCTTTGGAACGGGCTCATTAATTATGCAGACCTGCTGCAATTTAACAAACTTTAAACTTCTGCTAGATAGGTACTGCTGAGAGCCGACCTAACAAACTGTGGAGGGGAGGTGCAAAGTTGTAAGCAACGCTGCTGAGACGCTTGACTGCTTCCAAGAACTGCTGGGAAGGCAGCGCTATTCCCATCGGGGTGCTTCCCCTGCTTACGGGAAGAGGTTTTCCTATCAGTCTCTGAAACCAGCATCTGACAGAGCTGAAATATGTTCTTACCTCCCTTAGCTGGCTGGAGAAGGAGCCTTCTTTCTGTCCATCTTTTGATCCTTTGCTTCTGGTAGCTGTTGTTTAAAGGGAGGGCAGATGGAGTGCTCCTCTCTGAAATCTGCCTAAACAAAGTAGGGAGTAAGGAAGGCTGTGATGTGTCCTTTCCAAGTGGGAGACTGAGCTGGACAGATGTTCCTTACTTAGTGTTAAGGAGGAAAGTCCCTGGCTAGGGACTGTAGGATGAGGGTTAAAAGGTGAAGAAATCCTACTGGGGCCTCTTGCTGCGATGATCGCTTCAGCCCCACACAAGCGAGAGAGAAGATCCTAAACTCCTGTCTCTTGTGTCCTTTCCTCCTCCTCGTTCCTCTCATCACAACTGTTTTGTGTTTATTTTCCTCCTTTTCAATAGCATAATTTGATCCTTCCTGTCACTTCTTAATGTCTGAATCATAGGTAGCTCTTCCTGCCTGCAGTAAACAAACACTTTATTCCTGGCATCCTTCCAAATATTAACATGATATTTATGAAGAAGGAGGTGGTTGTGGGGGTCCCTCTGGCAGTGTGCTTGGGAGCCTGACTCCCTTGCATACAGGTTGGATAAGCTGCTTGCTGCACACTTCTGTGGCCAGCTGATTTCCTTGTCTTTCCAATCTCCTAAACCGATGCGGCTGATCAGGCCGAGCAGGTGAATGGAGCAGATGATAAAAGCAGAGTATAAACAGCGGGTTACAAGCTTCTGGAGTTATTCACAGTAGCAGCTAGGTTACCTCAGGTGTTCTGGTTGTTGGTGTTGCCTCTTCTCTCACGCCTAGCATGTCTGTGCAGTGCTGAGATGCGTGGTGTCTGTCATTTAACCAGTCGCTGTCTGGTTTAATGTTAGGACTTGGCTCTTTATTTATTTTAAATATTCTTTCACTGCAAGGCAAGAAGCTAACACAGGGCACTTTGGGAGATGTGGTCTGCCTTCATCAGCCTGCTGGACCTCTTGGCTATGTCTGTAAAAGCTGCAAAATCTGAGTGTTGTCCACACTTTTCCTATTACCCTTTTATTTCTATCTTTGAAAGTCCTTTATTTTATTTTTGGATTGACTGTGACTCCAGAATGATGCATAGAAGCCACAGCTAACACCCCCGAGGACTTTCTACCTTTCCTGATGTACTTTTACTCTCTCTTTGTGAGTTTCTGTCCTTTATGGAGAAAATTTGTCTTGGACTGTGATAAACCTGCCTCAGTGTGCTGAATGCTGCAGCTCTGACCCCACAGTTCTATGTGGAACTGTTGAATAGACTTAACATGGTAAGTAGAGGCAGAAGAGAAAAGATCCCATCCTTGTTTTGACAACTTTGCATTTGTACCTTCCTGTCCATCTGTGCATCCTCATTTCCCTCTCCGATCCCTCCTCCTAAGATGGGAAGAAGGTGAGAATAAGTCAAATATATTTAGGGCAGACTAGATGAGCTAAGAACACCCTAAATGTTACACTGACTTCTTAGTTGTGCTCTCTTGTGAGGGAGAAAATGTTGTCTTTTTTTTTTTTAACAGTTACAACTTACCTTTATTTTTTGACTGCCCTGTACAGCTTGGGAAGCATATTCTCCACACAGATGATTTAAAATAAATACATAAATTTGGCAGGTTGTGCCAATAAAAGAAAGCAACGTATTATTACTCTAGCCTAGTTTAGTACCAATTTCAGAACAGAAGGAACCCTGCTGTTACGTGCCATAAGAATGCCTCGTGTTCTGGTTTCCTCTGGCTGAAGCTGCATGTACCCAGGGGCATGTGGCTTTTCCCTTCTGCCCTTTGTTCTCATCTGACCAGTAAGGGAAAGAATGGAGCTCCTCAGGAAGCTAAGTTTGAGAGATTTTGGAGCTGGTAGGTGATCTTAGAAGTTGTGAATGGGTTGGACACCCTTTCTGTCTTCATTGCCTACTTATGCTATTTGCCTTTGTTTAATGAAAGAATTTACATTTCTTCCCACAATAGTGGGAGGAGTTACTGATTCCTTTGGCTGGAGTTGAAATGAGTTTTCTGGATCTGGAACATGCGAGTCACTTTCTTGGGGGTGCAGTTCAGGTAATGAACAATACTAGGGAGTTGGGAAGAAAAGTGTGACAGAAGACAGTATCTGGTTTATAATATATTCTAGCTGAAAACGATGGCAACTCTTTTCTTAAGGACACTCTGCTATGTGGGGACAGAATGTAGAAACGACTTCGTGGAAAGAGTTCCATTGTATCAGTTTGTCCTGTGCATTTTGGAATTCTGGAAACTAAACATTACGTATGGTGAAAATACTTTTACCTCCTTTGTATGCTGTATGGTGAAAGTTTTGCTGAATCAGAAGCAAAAATGTAAGGGTTGGGTCCTGTAATTATAGTATTACAGGACCTGTCTACTGTTGCCTTTTAATTTAAGCTTGTAGTAGAAAGTATTTCTGGTTTGAATGAAGATAACACTGACCAAAGTATAACAACCCCCAACTTTCAATCACTTGTGTTACTTTAGGTTGGTTTGTAATGTTCCCCAGTACTGTTTTACCAGTTTCAGTCAATAAATATCACATCGGTGTGCAACTCTTTTTATTTGTACTCGAGGTTATTAAATTATACTCTTGCATTGAATTTCAGTGATAGCATTATTGTCATTCATCTAAGGTGATGACAGAAAGGATGCTGTGTTTGTTGAAGTCAAATCTGGTGAAAGGCTGTGTGATTTTAGCTAAGAGTTAAGCAGTGCTTCTATGAGTTGCCTGTGAAATTCCATTAAGTCTCAATTTGACGTGCAAATATTTCTCTAGGTGATTGAACTACACAGCTTTAAGTTGCTATAAAACACCTTTGTAGTGTTATGGGGGAGTGGGGGGGAATCATGTTAAGCTTTATACCAAAACTTGTAACTCTGCGCGGAGACTTAAGCCAGGAAAATGGTTGAGGCTGTAACAGAAACATGCTTTCCCACGAAATAAAACCCAGGGATATAGCCACTGTAATTGTGCAATAAATTATCATAAATGTGATGTCATAGTCTCTGCAACTTTCTGAAGGGGTAGTCTGATTTTGAAATCAACCCAGTAGTGAATAACAAGCCTCTGAATTGGCCTGGACAACAGCAGACACGTCTGCAGCATTTGGGGGAAGCAGTCATCTCCTTAGAGAATGAAAATGTTTCAAAATAGAAGTTGTGGAGTCAATGTGTTAATATTGGCTTTTCATGAAGTGCAGAATCCCACACTGATTAATTAATATTATTTGATATATCCTTAATCTACCAGCTATGTGGGTAAAAAGACTGACTGGAAGCAAGTTGATTGAGGCCCTTAAATGTAGTTCTGCTGAATTACAGTGACTCCCCAGTAGCGTTCAAACAGCCTCTTGGTCATCGGGGGAGGAAGGTCCCCAGATACAGCTGTGATTACAGGATTGTAGCTTTTGGTTTCCAAGGGTATGTTGAGAAGATTGGGTAGAACCCAACCAATCTTTAAGGTTTCAGTAGCATAATTCATTAACTGTTTGTTTGTGTAATTACTGTGTGTGATGGCAAGGACGTGCTGTGTGAACCCCAGCTCTGCTAGCTGCGGATTATCTTAGCGGTCTCTCGTCTTTTCAGGTTAAGTTTGTTACAGTTCTGGATCAAAAAGTAAGTATTGCTAATGAAACTATTTGGAAGAACTTGTTAAATATCTGAGTGTCGTAAAAGGTCCAAATGAGTATATATTCTAAACATGATAAAACATCATGTGTGTTTTTCAGCTTTTACCATGACCTCTTGGTGCGTGTATATAGTAATTAAAGCAATTCAGACAGCACAGAAGTTAGTGGCATGCCAACAGAAGGTATCTCTTTGCCTTCTGAGTAGGTAAATCTTCACAGCCATCCCTGTATCCCTCAGGCAAAAGCCTGAGTAAATAAATAAGCCTTGCAGTATGCCCAGAAGGTCCTCTGTAAGGAGGAGGCAGGAGTAAAATTTGGAGCCAAGAGCCTTCCCAAAAAGCTATCTACTGGTGTATCTCCATGTCTGGGAAGCCTTGGCTTCTGCCTGATTTGGTCTTTCCTCATGACTGTTACAGATCTCTGCAGAGGTCTACTTACAGGTGACCTATTCCACACAGATTCTTCTGTCAATGGTTCATTCATTCTTTGTATTTTTTCCCCTTTCATCTTTATTCCCTTGAGAAACAACTACTCCTTTCTCAAGCTTGTGTATTTAGCCTTGTGGCAATGTACCCTGCTACTCTAGGGACTCGATTCATGTCTCTGCCAAAAGGTAGTAGTCTTTATTATCTCTTTGTTTGGTTTTATGTTTTTTTTCTTCTCACTTTCCTTGGGAATTTGCAGCTTCTGCATTTAGCTTATATCTCTTCATCTTTGCTCTTTCATGCCAATGTCCTGTCCATGGATGACTTGCCACGCTCACTTGATGTAAGTTTGCCATCAGTGGTACATGCTTCAGTCTCTGCTCCTCAACATTGCCTCTTCCAGTTTGTCTTCTGTGTAGCAATATCATTCATGTTCCTCTACCAAATGAAGTAGATCTTCTCTTTTCCTGGAAGCTGCCTTTGCAGTTCCCATTCTCTAAACCCCATTTTCATGATGATTAAATCTCTTGACCCCTGGAGTCGCCCGTTCAGGAGCACACAGATGGCATGTCCTATGTTCACCACTGGGTGGGTGGCCACACAGACTTGTTCTAGACAGAACAAACTGTAGCCGGTCTCATGTTTTGTCAGGCTTGCACACTGTGTTGTCCATCTCTAAGTGCAGCAACTTTTTTCATAAACTCATGAACTCGTGCTACTTTAAGGTTATATTTAAAGCCTTTGATATCTGCCCTGTATCTCTACAGAGACTTCTATCTCATCATTTTTCCTGTCTGGTCTACCAGATTTGTTTCTAAACTTTCTGTGAAGTTTGGAGCAAACTGACTGATCTCTTTTTTTTCAACTGTTAGATCATGGGTATTTTTTCCTTCAGTTCATAATTGAGTCTAATTTATTCTATTATGTGTGCAAAGGATTGGTAGGTTATTCTGTTTGCTTTGCATTTTTGTGAAACGCCCCCATGTCTAGAAGGGTAAGGTTTGGCTTTTTTTACAAGAGGGATGTTAATGTTGAATATAGTTGTTACTCTAAGCATGTTATTTTTTGACACATCATGTTTAAAATAGGCAGTTATACCCCCAAAAAAAACCAAACAAACCAAAAACCAAAAGAAAAGACCAACCCGTGCCAAATGGACATGGACACCCTGTAGAGCAGAAGAACTGTTTCCCTATTCTTCTGACTCGGATCTTCCTGAGATTGTACATCACTGAGGGAAGGAACTGTGGATGATCATTTGAGGAGTGTTCACACTGGAAAAACTTGATCCCCTCTCTTTGGAAACCATGTAGCAGGCTTTCAACATAATTGATCTTTTTCAGTCTAATCTGGGTAGAGTGAGAGATGCCTTTGTAGCTACAGCTTTGCATATATGGAGAACCATTAAGGCTGAAATGGCTTCAGTTTGTGCGTGGAAACAATTGACAGAATACAGATGGGAGAGCATGGGAATTATCTGTGCTATTAGGAGCACTGCCAAGATAAGCTGCTGTCTTCTGTATCAGCTGTAAAGTTTCTTTGTGGTCATCCTTCAGTAAAGCCCCAAATAGTGTACATGATTCAAATTCCACTGAGATATAAAAGCAAACACAAATATGGAAGTTGACCCCTGAAAGAATGCAATTTTAACTATAAAGCCAATTTTTTTCATTCGATGATCTCACTACTGTAATAATAAAATAAATCCATGTGCATTCCCTATTCTGATTGGGGCAGATGTCTTTGGAGCCTTTGAGTGCTTTCTACAGCATCAGTCTTGTCTTCCCTGGACTGAGTCTGTCAGGTACTGTTCTTCCAGCCTGAGTCAGGCAAGTCTGAAGCGATTGGAGCTGGGAGATACTTTTTACCATGGTAGTATGACTGCTGGGGCTACTGTTTTCTGTTTTCAAAGGTCTCTAAAAATGATGTGTGACAAAACAGAATTAATGACTCAGCACAGGAAGGAATCTCTGTATCCCAAATGCCAGAATGGAATCCAAGCCTGTTGCTGTGCAAGAGGAAGCAGTTGGGTGAGCCACCTCACCAGGGTCCTGCATGTGCTGATGTAGTTGGAGGTACCAAAGGCTGCTGCTGGAGTTAAAACTGATCAGCATCTGTGTTTGAGTTTTGCAATGACTGTATTTGCAGTGGGAAAGATAGGGCTGTCTGGATATAGATGTGAAAGTAGCCTGGAAGTTGTCCAGAGCTGTTTGTGCACTCTGGCAACTGTGCTGCTGCATCTCTGGTTTGTATGCCCCTGCAATGGGGGGATGGAGAAGATGATGTCTTGTTATTTTTGTGATCTTGCTAACCTGCCGTGTTCTTAATGGGAATAACTGGAAATGAAGAGGCTACTCAGGTGTAATGAGGTTTAACTAATGTAACCAATGTTTCAACTTGTTCTACTGCATGTTTGCTCTAAGGCTTGTTTACGTATTGTATAAGCCAAACTCGCCTGTCTTGTTAGGTGAGTGTGGTTAAAGCCTGCACAGCTAAGGCAGTGTACTGCAATATCTTACATAGCATTAACAAGATATGCCCCTGTGGTATGACACGTTAATGGCATAGAAATCTAGATGCTTTTGCAACACACCTCATAATGGTGATATCACTTTTGTGCAGACTGTAAGAAATTGGACATACTCAAAAAATGCTATAATCATTTTATGGATTGAAAAAATAAATCCAAGGTGGAGAGGTGGGGACCTGAGTTCCTAAGGAGGGTAAATGAAAGTTGAATAATTTCTTATCAGTGGCTTGTTCTGAGAAGAACTGAATGTTTGTATTGGTGGCTGGTTTGTATCAAGTGAGGTGACTTCACGTGTAAACAAACAGAGCCCACCCCAAGCTCTTGGTCATTTGGTGAGCGTTTGGAGTTCATTGTAGGAATGGTTTGGGGCTTTCATGTAGCGTGGCTGCTCTGAACAGCTTATTTCACTGGGAAGATCTAGTGTGAAAAGAATGTGGTAGTCATTCAGTGGAACACTTACAGTGCTAAGGAACAGTGTTCCAGTTGACATTTTTCTTTTGCTCTTGATCTAAGCTTAATGAGTTAATACTAAGTAAAACATCATAAAGAATGTTTAGAAGTAAGCCAGCTAATCAGAACTCTGTAAGTTGACTGGTATTCTGGTTAACAGAATAACATCAAATAAGTCTGGGTTTGAACCAAGCTCTGCAGTTAACGTTTCTTTTTTTCTGCCAGTTTTGTCCATGAGCACTGCTTCAGTGATGAATCTGTTCTGTTGTAAAAGTGTGTGTCAGGGGGTTATGCTTACAATCAATTTTTGTGTTCCCTTTTGAACATTAGCATGGGACATCTGTGTGGAATCCTGAAGTTTCTCAAGCAAGAAACTTGAAGTTTGCACCAAAACAGTTGTGTTAGAAATGCTATCTAGATTTAATTGAAATATTTCTTTATAACATATTGATTTAATGACCTTTGCAGAAAACTGTTTGGATAAAATAGAAATATTTGACTGTTATTTGTCCCAGGAAAAATAACCAGATATTTGAATTTTAGCATGGTGACAAATAATTACATTTCTTTCTAAGACTAAAAATACAGCCCCACTGAAACAAAACATTTTCAGATTTTTTTTTCCCCTTCTCTTCTTCCCACCCCTCCAAAATGTTGGAAGAGAAGGTAGCTTCACAGTCTGGGGGGTTCCTGTTTTTTCCTGTTTTGATGGCCTTCCGAATGTGTGTGTCATAGCTTGCTTAGACCAGGTTGGTTTTTTTTTTTTTAATCTAGAAATAGTGGCTGGAAGGTTGATAGCCCCTGGTAGTTTGTGGGGTTTTTTTGGCTTGGTTTTTTTTCATTCTTTCCATTTTTCAGCCCAGTTTCTCTGAGTGTCATGTAAGGAACAGCAGTCTACAGACTACACCGATGTTTTTCGGTATGTGGGTAACTTAGTGATGAAAATCTGACTTTCCCCTGGGATCCTGAGTTGATGGTGGAGCCAAAAGTGGGCTTGGAGCACTGTGAAGATGCTAAACTTTATACTTTATTGCACTCTGATAGTTCTGTGTCTTGGGTGGAGAAAGCTATGCAGAAATTCAGCCTTAAAGGAAAAGCAATTTTGATGGGTCAACTTTTCCATGGAGCAGAATAGATTTGTTTATCTAGAAAACTGGACGTTGTAGAGGAATTCCTTGCTGCAGTTACTGCCCTAAATTGAGAAGATGTGGAGAAGAATTGAATAATCTGGGCTGGATGCACTGTGGGTGATTGGAGGGCCTTGTATATTTACATTTGACTTATTATAGTATAGTCATTCTTCTTCGTCTTCTAAAATTAGCAAAGCACAGCACAATTATAATACTTTCATGCTTCAGGATAAGCTTTGCATTTCATTAGTTCATTGGTTCTTATTTATGCTACGTCAGTTCAGGAAGAAAAATGTTAAACTGGAATAACTTGTTCTGAAAGTTCAGTACAAGTGTGTGCTTTCTTCATCTCTAATTTTGAATCTCCCAGCTCTTCTCTTAATGTGAAAGTCTCTTTGCCTCATCCTCTATGCTAAGTTCTAGACTTCACCATAGAGCAGCATCAAAGCAGATTATTTGCCTTCAAATATATGTATCTATTTGATTAGGAGTTTTTAGTTGACACCCCACTAAATTGTCCTTTCTTCCCCTCCTCTCCCATGCAAGTGTTTTTAGGGCGAGATTTACAGGTAAAAATAGTAACAAATTAGAGGCACCTTGCTTTAGTTTAAATATGCTTTTCATTGAAAACTGGCCTTTGTGCATCTTTGAGGCGCCACAGCATTTGTCACCCCAAGGGCTGGTGCCAGGCCAGCTGTGCTGTGAACAGCTGCTGGCCAACGGGCAGCTTCTTTCTCACCATACAAGTCGTGTCATTCGGTGCCGGTGAAGTGCAGTGCAGGGGTTCCTAACCGTTTTGGAAGGAAACTCAGCTGGTAATCTGAGGGCAGGCTGTTGTCTTCTGGATGTGTTTGTGTGACCTGATCTAGGTGATCCTGCTCTGGCAGGGGGGTTGGACTCGATCATCTTTTGAGGACTAGGTGATCTTTCGAGGTCCCTTCCAACCCCTACCATTCTGTGATGGAGGCTGCTCCCTGCTCCTCCTTCCCTCCCCAGCTAAGACCTCCGCAGGGCCCTGTCCTACCCTGGCTGTCACCTTCTGAGGTGTCACCACACAGCTACTGCCTGCAGCCGGCTGTGGAGGCCGCGGGGTGTACCTGCCCACCCGCTTTGGGCTGGCACCACCCGTCTGTCTGTTTGTGCACCTTGTCGGGTGTCTCCCACCGGGACTGGGCTTGCCTTTGCTGGTGGGAACGGCAGGCAGGGAAGATGCCCGTGTTCCTATGGGAAGGCAGGCTGTGGTGCTTATCTCCCCTGAACGCCACTTTAAAGGTAGCCGGCGAGGAATGCATGCTCTTTAAAGATCAGCCTTGTAGGATATTTATGAATGCTTTGAAAGGCAAAAGAGCCTTCAACGGGGTTAGCGGGCAAATGAATGTATGTGGCCCTGGGGCCTCGTGCGCTCTTTGAGCGTTGTGCTTCACGTACCTTTCAGACAAAACCAGAAGGATGGGGTAGTCAGTTGTCACATTTCTCTTCCTTCTGTGATTTGCTGCGGAGAGTGGAGTGAAAAATGAAACGCTCGCACTTCAGGCCCCTTCCCAGAGTGTGGACGCGCACTTCATCCCGGTATCTTTCCTTGCAGTTGATGTTAATGGAAGTAACCTTTTTCACTGCACGTTTTTCTTGTTCACAGGCTTCTGTGTGACCTTGTAGTGAAGTCATAAAAGCTTGAATCTTTGCTATCGCAATCCTTGCCATAGCAACATGCGTCATAGCCGTATAATTATTTATTTAATGGGTTTAATTATGAAAACTGGGAAAGGCACTTATGAAAACTGGAACAGGTAGGAAAAAAAGAAAGGCACTGGTTTTAAAGTTAAAGAAAACACCCAAAACAAAAACCAACCAAAGGCAAAAACCCCACCGCTTTCACAATAACCTGAGACGGGGATAAGTCCTAGAGCCTTTGTTTTCATCTACTTTGCTTTCTTCCCTATTTGCCTTTTCCTCCTTTTATATTTTTTTCTGGTCTGCTGTGCAACAACCATGCAGCTGCTTCAGTGATTTTTGTTTTTAATTATTTTTTTCCCTCCCATTTGCAGATCTATAAATACACTTCCTTTGTCATGTTCCTTCCTAAGAGTTTTTGCCTTCCAGATAGCTTTGCTATTTAAAATTGTTCATCTTTGAATTTCATGCTGTCATATAAAAAATAATTAGAAATGCTAAAAACAAATGCTCACTATTATTTTTAATCTTTACATTTCAGATTCTTTACAGCTTTCTATCCTTGTGTTCAGAAATCAATTTTGCTGTTGACAAACCTTCTCAGAAAGAAGGATCTATGGGAATAAAATCTGGAGTCCTTGAGAACATAGAGACTCTACACTCTTAGAGCAACTGTGTATTTTTTTATAGTGATGAGTGCTGTGCTCTGCAGGATTTCTTCATATATTATCATCACTGGATACACTAATAGTTAACATCATCTGCACCATCAGTACTGGTGGACTGATCTCTGATTAATAGTTGTCCCTTGTCCTCAATTCATGAGGGAAGAATGAAATGAGACTAATAACTTTATTGATTCTACTTCAAACTTCCTGACATGTTGTGAATCTTCCATTCTAAATCAATCGATACCTTGGTTGCTATAGCAGAAAAATACCTGGATTCCTGGTCTCTGTGACTCTGCCTTCAGGCTGCTCTGGAGTCTTGAGTGAAGAGTAGGAGCAAGTGGAGTGGGAGCATCGGAGCAGGTCTTGGCAGTTTGGGATTTTACAGACGTTCTTGCTACAAGTACATTAAAGGCTGGTTGCGAAATACGGCTTGGTGACAGAGCAGTGAATTGTTAATCCAGGATGGGGCTAGAATTTCAAATTTGTGAACTTTTGGCATGGAGGGAAGGGTGGGGTTTTGTAAGGAATTTCATTTGCTGGATTGTGATATAAAATGCAAAGACTTAACTGAATAACTCAAAAAATAAGTTGGAAGAACTTTTTTGTTGAAGTTGTTGCTTGAGTCAGAACCTTCATTAGTGAATATTCCTGCTCAGGCCTGATGCATGGAAGCAGAATTTCCTCTTTTGTTGTGTGTGTTTGATTTGGGTTTGGTGGGGTGTTTTGTTTGTGTGTGTGTTGTTTGTTTTGTTGTCTGTCTTGCAATGCTAAAATACGAAACCTTTCCCGTTGGCATGCTGGCTGACTCTGCTTCTTAGGTAGTCTCTTTCTTGCTGTGTAGGTAGAGGAGACATCCATTCCTCTGCTCTCTGTGGAAAGCTTTGTGGGGTGTAATCAATTGTTTGGTTTTCTTTCCTGGGAAAATTACTTTTTTTTCTTTTTATGCAGGGCTGTTTACGGGACCTGCAGACTGCTAACAGTATGTTGGGAGGAAAGTCTTGCATTAATTGTTCCATCGATGCAGTTTTTGTTGTACCTTCTTGGCTGCCCAAGAAATCTGTTTTGGAGTTGCAGTGCTTATGAGAGTGCCTTAGTCTCGGGAGTCACCTTGCTGTGCCTCCCTTCATAAGAGGAATCCTAGAATGGATTGTGCTGGAATGGATCTTCAAAGCTCATCTAGTCTAAGTGCCCTGCAGTGAGCACGGGCATCTTTAACTAGAGCAGGTTTCTCAGAACACCATCAAGTCTGACCTTAAATGTCTCCAGGGAGGGGTCTTCCACCACCTCCCTGGGAAACCTGTTCCAGTGTTCCATCACCCTCATGGTAAAGAATTGTCAAAGTACTTTTATGTTTAAAACAGGAGAAGCAAACAAAAACCCCCTCAAACTGTGTAGTTCTGGAAGTGTGCAGTGGGCTGGTGAATGCTTGCTGGCCCAAATGCTCTGTGATGGGTTTACTGCTTAGCGTGGGGCTGCAGGCCACCTGAGGATCACTCCACTTGGCCTCTGGGCTACAGCAGTGAAGCCTCAGAAGTCCGGTTCTGGAGCTCTGTGAGGTTCCAAGGCAGACTTGGTGGTGGTCCAACAAAGCATACTTCTATGTTCTGTATTCATCTTTACCTTGCACTGAATCCAAGCATGAATTTAACATTCACAATTTTACTATGTAGTTTTCTCTAGGCCTTCAAAGAAAAAGCCATCCCAAGTTAAAAGCACTAATGCAAAGGTATGCAGAAATGTGTACAAACTTGTAATGTGTCTCTCTGCAGCTGTTTTGACTTAAATGAATACTGTCCCTCTTAGTCAAGCATCCAAAACGTGGAGGAAACCTGAGGTGGAAACTCTTCAATTAAAAATAACAGGAGAGCTCCCATTCGAAAGCACTACACTCTATTGTCAAACAGGATAAGCAAGAGCTATCTAAGGTCTTCCCCAGTGTGTTGTGGGTATTGCCACTGTTGCTGAGGAACTCAGGACACCTTGGTGGTGCTTGGCTGGTATCTGCAGTGGATGCTTCTCTATTAGGTTGAATTTGAGGGCTCAATTTCTTAATTGTGTCTAGTGCAGCTTTTGCATTTGGAAAGGTAGGTGAAGTTCTGACAGTGCCCTATCTTCATAAGCTTCTCTTCCCTTTTCTGGAGCAAAGTGGTCCTTTTCCAAATCTGTCACCACCCAGAGTTTGTTGCTGCTGTGGGAGGATGTGTGTGTATGTTTGTTTTTGTTTGGTTTTGCCTGCAGCAGAAATGTAGCATATCCACAGTGGAGCTCTTTGCTGTCTTATGGAGTGACACAGGAGAAATAGCTCTGTAGAACAAGATATGCAGATGGACAACTTTCTCTGCTGTTGCTTATCTCTGCTGGATTCCACTCCTCTTGATTTGATGAATGTTTCTCCTTCAGACAGAAGCTTTTGTTCATATTTTGGACTCAGAGTACAGAAACTTGGAGAGTAGCTAGCCTGCAACAGCAAAAAGGGTTTGCTTGAGAGGAGAGCTGGTTTATGGGGAGCTTTAGAAGTGAACCTACACCTGGTAAGAAGGGAGTGGCAGGAGTAACTTACACCAAAGAAAACAAACAAAAAAAACCCCAAAAGGAATAGGGGAACTTTGTAATGTTTCAGTCCCTTCTGTCTGCCCAGGGCAAGGTCACTGAATTCACTCTTTGCTTCCATAAAACTTTCACGTGGTGTGGGAACCCTTAGTGCTGTAATACAGAAACTACAGAAGAAAAACTCTTTCTTCCATTTGATCTTTTTTTTTCTCTTGACAATTAAACCATATTTCTTCAGAGGAAGATCAGCTGTTCTTTTAATGTTGCAGCAAAACTGTACCACTTAACTGTGTTTTGATGCATAATGTAATCAGCTTGATTGCTTTTTAATATGTTACTCAGAGCGACAGTTGCTGTCAGCTGGGCTGAATCTGTTCTCTTGGGGATGTCAGTAATATGTTCTGGTGGATCACAGCACCTGATGGTAACAGCCTGGGGTTTTTATGGGCTAAAAACCTGTGTCCCTGGAGTAAATGGTGACCTCACGGCAGAAAGCTGGAGCGAGCTGTGGAAAAAGTGCTGGGTTCTTGGTCTTTCCCTGCTTCTGCAGTGGGGAGGGAAGGGTTGAATGGAGTTAGGGCTCTCTGCAGGGTCTGTACCAGGCAGCACAGCTGTCCTGGTGCGTGTCAGGAGTAAGTGATGCTTGCAGCTTTTTGCTGGCACAGAAGCTTGAGGGGGACAGAGTGGCAGCCTGGAAGCTACTGAGGTTTTCCTTCTTGGATATTAGTTGTGCATGACTCATTATGGCTTGATCACTGCAATACCAGGACTAAGCTGTAACAGCTTGACATGCTGTTGTATTTACTTCGCAAATCACGGTGCCAGGGTGCATTAAGAGGCAGGGTTTTCCTTTTTGTTTTGGTCTTGGAAGGCTTTATTGACAGTGTGAGGTGTGGAAATAAGGCATGCATGTAGCTGTGCTCCCCCCCCTTCTTCCCCATCTGAGAGTGGTAGCATATCAGCTTTAATATGAATATGATCTCACTAAAATACCAGCTGGTAGAATGTGGGGCCTTTTAATGTTATGCATTCTTGATTAACTGTGAACTAGACAGGTTTGCATAAATAACATTTTTCACTTTTCTTATTGGTATGTGGGTATGTGCAGGTCCTTAAAGATACAGGTGCTTCCACTTCTCAGTAAAAGGAAGTGTAAAGAAAACAAAACAAAACTAACAAATCCAAACACAAACTCACACACAAATAAAACTAAGCCCATTAAAAATCTGCAAGTGAGGTAGTTAAGAAATTACGTTTGGCACTTCAGTGTTTTTTCTTGCCTTAAGTGTGCTGTTATACCTTAAGCTTTGAGATCTTTGAACAGCAGTGTGCCTAGTTCTAAACTTCTGTGGTAAGATGCTTGGCTGCAGCTTGGATGAGTTAAATATGGTGAGTAGCTGTTTTATATATACTGGAGAAGAAACAAGTTCTGCCTTAATGAAGTACTTGTGAAGTGTCCTTAAGGGGGGAAAAAATAATTCTGTGTGGGAGTGTGAGGAAGGATTTAAACTGAGACAGTTAGTAATCCCCCCTCCCCTCTTTTTAAGGAAAGAAGGCTTTCCAAGTAACGTTGGAGACAAGTCCAATTAGTGATATTTATTCTTAAAGATAACAGAAAAAAATATCACTCAAAACAAGACTAATAATTCACTTCTTCAGGCTGATCTGCACTGTAATGTGACTTTATCTTGTGTAAAATACAGATAATGGTTTCTTACTGCCATGTCTGCTTCTCTGGTCTTTCTTCCCCTCTTTTTTTTTCCTGTAGAAAACTTCTTGGCGAGGCTATGGATGCAAATTTGACCTTTAAGTTTTTGACTGAACGGCTCATGTATCAGGAAATAGCTCAGAATGTGCAAGATAATTTATTGCAGGAACTTAGTGCATTTTATCACTCCTTGAAAATTTCAAGGCCTTTTAAAAATCTCTCTCTCTTTAATCTTACCCTTTTCCTTGAAGAAATTCCACTTGTCAAGTGTCCGTGCTCAATCATGTGGCTGGTGTCCCCGGACAGGTTTACTATAGTGGGGCTGAGGAGGCTGCGTCCAGTGGCCTTCTGAATACCTTGGTGTTTGAGCAGGGGCAGCAGGGAGGGGGGATATCTGCCTGTCTGTTGTTTTTTGTTTTGAACCCAGCTGTGGCCTGTGTGAGGTGGCCCAGCAGGTGCCAGTATCGATAACGCTCCAGTGCTGGTCCCCCACGAGTGAGCGGGTTTCTTGCTTAGCTGCCTCTTGGCAGCTGGGGACACTGAGCAAAGGGTGCAGTCCCCCTTGCCCCCCCTCCATCTTCTCTCACTGTCTGTCCCCTGCCTATTGCTTCTGTGGCTGTATTAATATGGAGCAGCTGAAGTCACTCAGCTGGCTGCGGGCCAGGCTGTGCTGTATGTGCAGCCTCTGTGAANGCCTCTTGGCAGCTGGGGACACTGAGCAAAGGGTGCAGTCCCCCTTGCCCCCCCCTCCATCTTCTCTCACTGTCTGTCCCCTGCCTATTGCTTCTGTGGCTGTATTAATATGGAGCAGCTGAAGTCACTCAGCTGGCTGCGGGCCAGGCTGTGCTGTATGTGCAGCCTCTGTGAAGACCACTCGGCTGCGCAGCGCGGTGATGTGAGCCAGACGCGGGGAGCAGGGCAGCACCGAGGGACAGGTATGTCTGCTGCTGCTGCCCGGCCCTCTTCGGCCTGTCCGAAGCCTGCTCATGCACTTGACGTTTCCTTTCTTCTCCTTACTAGCCTGCCTTTCTATCCCACTGGGAGAATTTTGCTTGCTCTCTGGTTAGACTAACCGACGCTGGTTTGTAAGCTAATGGTCTGTCTCCATTAAGTCATTAAGCAGCTACGTTCACTGATGGAAGTCTTGTTCAACAGACTTGGGGTTTTAAGATCAGTAGACTATCTCTGGAACAGAGGAGCTGCTGCTAATACAAACCAAATAATTTTAAATTGCAGCATAAGTTCCCTTGCACATCATAGCAATGAACAGAAGCAGCAGTTCTGTTTATCTTGAAAGTTTACGTATTTGCCTTTTTCTTTTGCAAAAGAAAAGCTTTTGCAGTCAAGCTTTGTACCTGAAGTAGTGTAGAGGTTACTTAACTGTGGTGAAGAAAAAAACATGTGAAAACTCAAGTCATCTTGACAGGGATTTTGTGTCAGAATTTGATAAATCCACTTCATAAACCTAAAACTTGGTAATTTTCTTTGCTTGTAATCTCAGTGACTTTGTACTTGGATGTAAAAAGACTTCAGATGTGCAGTGAAGCACCAGCTGGATTTACTACAGCATTTAATCTGCTTTTCCTTTAAACAACATTGGTCAACTTTTAGAGAAAGCAGTTCCTCATAATCTTTTTGAGCTCTTCTCAAGAACTATAGTAATAAAAGGGAGAATGTTTGAAAACACACCACAGAAAGCTAACAAAGAAACCCCAACAGGTTATGCCTCCTTGGAACATTTAGCTTGGAGGGAAAAAAAATTCCTGTTGAGGGTTTGCTAACCATCTAGATTCTCATAACTATCTGAACAAACCTAATAAACAATTGGATAGAGTCCTTGCTATTAGAGTAACTTGTTCAAGTTCTGTGATACTGCAGTGACTCGTGTTTGAATCTGTGGCTAGCAGACAACAAGGCTGTTGCACAGTACCTTTCTTGTTTCTTTCTAGTGCATTGGAGAGCTCTATCTGGCGAGTGACTCCATGCTTTTTAGAAAAACCCTGTGACAGGCAAAGAGAAAAGAAGGCAAGTGTGTTTTGGAGCTGTTCTACACACTGTCTCTCTCCCAGATTCTTCTCTTTTCCCCTTTGTGCAGCACCTGTGTTAAAGGAACCGCTGTGAGATAATGGATTGTCCAGAGATACTTGGTGCTCACTCCTCAAGTGAGAAAGGCAAAACTTGGCTGCTGTCGTGCCCCAGGTGCTGGTATTCTCATACTGGAATGAAACTTAACTTTTGCATTATTTCTGCTTTTAGGAGTAATTGTACTAACTGCTTTAAAGGAGGAACTATGACTATGCCTTCAAGTTCACCCAACAAGTTACAGAGCAGTAGCATTAATGCAAAAGGATGTGGGGGGTTTGGGGTGTGTATGTGGGGTAGGTGGTGTTTGCTTGTTTGTTGTCTGGTGGTGGTTGGGGTTTTTTTGGTGCATTTTTGTTTGGATGTATGTATTTATTACTGCAATCTTTTGGATATGTGCTAGTAGGACTGGGGTCTGAGATACTGCTGGGTTTGTGTAAATTTATCTTATGCAGTTTTTACCTGTAACTGCCTTTTTTCCCTACAAGGCTTGAAAAAACACTTTCTTTGGCTACATTTAACTACCAGTTAAAAGCATAAGAGGAGAATTTGAGAAGTGTCTTCTGAGTAGCTGGTCTCTAACAGCCCATATGAAAAATAATTAGGTTTTCTTGTTCAAGTGTCAGGGTCTGATAGCTATATAATATAAAACGGGCACATCTGTAGAGAGCAGTGCAATAGTTTCCAGTCGCTTATTTCGGTGCGACTTTGTATTTCTTTTTATTAGGAATACAGAAAGACTGAGTATTAAATGTCAAAGCAGAGGGGACTGGGGAGATGGCAAGGCATCTCACCTTTGCAGTCTGTCAAACCAGAGAGCATAAAACTGAGTGTTTGAGCTCTCTTGTGGTTTAAACTATTTTCTATGTGCGTGCTTCTTCGTGTGTGTGTGTGTGTATGTTATTTTTTAATAATAGTTCATAGGAGTACCAGGAGTATTCCTTGTGCTTATTGCAAATAGTCTACATACTCTTGGCATAAATACCAACCTCATTGCTTCACCCCAGTATGGATTTGTCATCAACAAAAAATCCCATTTATGCTCTGCTCCTATCCATATTTCTTAGATTAGTTATTTGTAGCTCTCACATTATAAATTCCTGTTAAAACACTCACCTAATTCCTATTGAAGTATTTTTTTTCTCATTCTTTCATGATCTGAAGAGAATGGAAACATGATGCATGACAGGAATTGGTGCCTTCTCTTCAGGAACCAATGCTTTCTTCTCATAATGACTCTGGTCTTTGTTCTATGAACTTGGTTTCAATCTACATGAGGAGCATTAGAGTGAAAGATGGGTTCTGTCTTTGCTAATGCATCCCTAGTAAATAAGGTAGATGTGTGTTTCCTAGTCATTCAGGTGAGAAGTTGGCTAATACCATGACAAGTGCCAAGGATCCAAACGCAAGAGTTGTCGCAGTTGGGATTCTGTCACCCTTTTGTTGTCACCGTTGACATTCCACACGAGCAAACCTAAAGCTAATCTGACAATTGGAATTTTACCTGATTACTTTTTTTTTTTAACTTCTGAAAAGCTCAGAACTTACTTTATTCTTGCAGCTACTGGTTTTTGTGCTGCACTGCTGAGTGTCTAAAATTGGACCAAGTTTGTGCTAAAAACAGTAGCCAAACTTTGGAATCCATAGGTGTGGGTGAGATCTTGAAATTGCTGTGCCGCTCTTGGACCTGCAGGTGATAGCAAGAATCATCTTGCCTTCAGAGGATACTTCAGAAAAATTCCTTGTGTGTGATGCAAAAGGGAAAGAACAATGTGTAAAACAGTTGCCTGAATGTTTTTGCATATGTTTTGTCTCGTGAAGAGCCATCTATACCTTACCAAATACCTGACATTTTGTTCAGATTAGTAAAGCTGCTTTTTGGACAATCCAACTGTGGAGCTGTTGGTTGTGCTATGCAGAAGGGGAGAAGGGTTCTAAAAGCCCAAATTCCAAAGCCAACAACTTCTTATCTTAACAAGAAATGTTTTCTCTGTGTGTCTTAACTTTGTGTATAACTCTTCAGTATTTTTTTGCATTGCAGTTTCAACTGACCCCTGAATCAAAGGCAATTACATCTGATTTTTTAATTTTTTTTTCCCTGAATAGTTTGGACAGCATGATCACTTATTCTTTAACTTAGTATTCTAACAACAATGGTAGTAATAAGGGGATGATGAATTGAGGCAGTCACCAAAAATGACATTCAGTTTGTTCTGTAAATGACAGTCACAGTGTTCAAGTACACCGAGAGCAGTCATAGTCCTACAGACACACATCAGCAGCAGCTTAAAATCACAGCTCCTGTCTTGATGGCATCTTTTGTTTTCTTAATGAAAGAAAGTGTCATCAGCATTTTACTGGACCAATCTTATTCACCCATTCTTGCAAATTGGTAGCAGAAGACTTCTAAGATTCCTTTGTTGGCCCTGAGATGTAGGACAAAGCTAATTTGCAGGCTCCTTCATTTGAAACTTCTTCATTAGAGACAATGCATAATCATGGCTAATGACAGTATTTATTATAATAGTGTGTAGTCTGGAGCTGCATCAAATAGTGATTTGTTACTTAATTCTGCTGGATAATTAGGTTGTTCCAGCAATCACCCTGTCCATGGTTATGTCTTGCAAGAACATCTTGGAATACTTCTGTCTGGTTTGTCATACGTGCACTGATAAGTGTCCAAGAAAGAGTCGAGTTCTAGCTCGAGATGCCTTGATGATGCAAATTGTCACCTTGTTTCTGGCCCCCTGCTCCTCAAACAATTCAACTGTTTAATCCTTCCAGAACCGTACAACAAAAGTAGGACAGCTCTTAAAGTTCAACTGTTGCATCTTGCAGGATCTGTAAAGATGAGGGAGAATTTTCTTTCTTTTCTTTTACAGAAGATGTATGTGGTCTCCAGCCAAGGCTAACCTTAGGCCTGTGTGACTCTGCAATGTCAAAGCCTACTGTGCAGAATTTAGCCACCTCTTTTTACACACGCCCAATCATTAGTAGTGTTTTGTTCAGTTTACACAATTATCTTCTGTAGATAAAACAAATTACTTTCTGTAAGTCTAATATAATAAGCATTTACACAATATGGTTTAGCTTAGATGACCCTTAATCACTTGTGATTCAACTTCTTGCATGAGCAAATTTGACAGTATTTATTTTATGGAAAACACAGAAGTGGAACTTGAAAATTAGAGCACATGTTAGCACAACTGCATAATTCAGACAACTGTGCGTCATATTGAGCAACGCCGGGAGGACAGTTGATTGCAGGAAGTCTAAAAATACTCTGTGTAAGTTCACTGCCTCATACACACTTGAAGTGGCTGGAAACTCAAATGTGTGCTTGTTATGTCCTACTGCTTGCAATTCCGGGATCTGAAGCAGAGAGGCCGTAGGGAAAAAGGAGCGAAGCATTCAGTGTGTGTTTAGAATTATGCGCTCGGGCAGTCAACTGTCTCATCCTGTGCAAAGTGACTACAGTTTCTCTTTCCTTTTGTAAACATCTGGGACTGTGATAATCCTCGGGATCACCTTGGAAAAACAACAGGACGTTACGCTTGCAGGAAATCGATTGTTGTTCCCCCTCTCTTTTCAAAGTACAGGTCTGCAAATGTGTGTGCCCCTGTGCACAGCTCTCTGGAGATTCTTGAAGGATGAGTAACAGTTGTTTTCTTTATGATCTTAAGAGGTGACTCTGATCAAGTATAAATAAATGCAACTGGCTTTCCCTTTTAAGACAGAATCATGAAGACAGAGTGTCTAAGATACAGCATCATGCAATCTTTGCAGTGTGTTATCCTGTGGATGGCCTTTGAAAACTGTGACCCTAGAAGCATGTTCAGGAGGTGGTGAGGTGTGTGCTGCAGTACATCCCTATCCCAAGCAGGAGAGGGCACAAAGCTGGTCCCATGTAGGTGGTGCTTGGCACAAACACACATGATGTATCCCCACTTGCTAATGCCATTTCATCATGTCATGTTTTAATCATTTTTCCCTCTTCTTGCAGGTCTGTTTCTTTCATGATGCTGTGCACCTGGAACATCTTGCCAATGCATATGTCTTGTCTCTCATTTCATGCATGCAGTTTAGTACTTCCCCCTTTCCCACAGAACCCACTGTGCTTTATGAAATATTCCAAGTGTGCTTTAAATCAAGTCATGAGACTGCTCTGGTTTGCTTTTTGGCTATAAATTTATATCATAAAAAATCCTATGTAGTTTCAATTCATATGTTAATGAATAACTAGCTGGTAATCTTGGAACAATGGCTGAAATCATTGGCTTACCAAATGTCTGTAATTTATAATTGTAAAATCATGTTGTTTCTGATGTATGCATACCATATCTCTGTATGTAATAATGTAGAACAGAAATTAGGGGCAGGAGGCAGAGTCCAAGAGAGATGTTATCCCTTATTTTCAGACCTGAATCTGCACAGCAGGGATTAGAAGATATCGCAGGTTGCTTATTAGCAACATCTTAGGTCTAGGTTTTTTTTCTGCTGGAGTTCTGCTGTCTCTGAAGACTTGTCTAGGCCAGCTTTTTATTTTGGCTATTAGTAAGACAACGCCCTGGAGCTTGTTCTCTTCAGATGGTCTGTCCCCTGATAATGGTTGTTCACTCCTCATCTGTCTGAGAGCTGGTCAGGGAATAGTATCAGTAGAAGTGATCAGGCTTCCTTGCTCTGAGCTGTTCAAATACAGTGTGTATTAGCCTAAATATATATATATATATGTGTGTGTGTGTGTCTCATCTGGTGCTGTTCCTGTAGGGTTTTCAGTCTACTAGGCAGGAACTGCAAGGGCAGGCTGAGATACGCCTTGTTACAGCCGTGGTCTTGGCGGTGCCATCCAGCATATGTGTTGAGGTTTGTGGTTCTGAACTGTATCCATTGTAAATCCTGTAGGTGAGGTTTGAAAGCACGCTGGCCTAAGGAGCACCTGCACTTTCCCAGGACAGACTCTTTTAAATATGCAAAATTATAAAAACATCCAAACAACCCCAGTCCCGTACGTCATGTGGTCAAATGTCCATCTCCAGAAGCATTTTCTCATCTTTAAAGTTTTCTGTGGGTGTAAGTTCCAGTACAGCTTCACACTCTGCTTCATCATAATAGAGTCAGAAAGAAATTATTGTCAGGTGGGAAGATATTTCTTAAAACCTTCTTTCAACATTGGTGCCTATTGCAAAGCCTTGGCTGGAAGTGTGGAGCAATGTCTAGGTTCTGACCAACAAGAAATAAGTCAGAAATAGCATGGGTTTATAACCCCAAATGATTTGTCAGGCTTTATTATGGTCTTCTGTACAATGCCTGAGATAACAACTTCTTCATATATGGCAGTAATGGGAGAACTATTTTAACATACTTTTAAAACTGCAGTTCACAAGTCCCTATTTCCTTCTTGTCTTGTGCTGTAAATCAGTTTCTTCCTGTGCTTTGGTTGCTGGTGTGTTTGTGCAATTTTTAGCATGCTTATAGAATACCTTGTGCTAGGAAAAAGTATTTTAGGAACTAGGAGATGGGGGAAAAAAAGTGAATTCAGGCATTGCATGAACCAGCTTCTTAGTTTCTATCAAAAAGAAGACTTTCTCAGTTTGGTCTTAGTCTGTTCTAAATGATAGGTCACCTGCACAAGTGAATTCTTCCGTGCTGCTCTTCCCCCATTCCAGATTGCTAGGAAAAATGAGCAGAAAGGTGTACAGTAACTTGGTATGTTCAATAAATGTGGTGGGATTTTTTTTTTGTTTGATTGATTTTGTTTTGTTTTCCAGGCCAACATTTTTATTTTCCTTCCTCATCCTCCGAGCACTCCTGGTGATTCATTGGTGTTTTACCATTATGCACAATAGCTGGATATCTGTGTGATGCTCAGTCTGGGTTTAGTCAGCACTACAGTGTATACATTTGAGAGTGTGAATAACACAAAGAAGTGGGGGAAAATTGGTAAGTGAGTGACAGAAACCAAATAAAGTCTGCCTTCTGCTATTAGAAAGGAATTCCTGCATCCTAAATGCAGCTTCCCTAGGCTTTATGGGACTCTTCTACCTGGGTTTAGAGTTACTTTAAATGACTATTTTATAGAATATCAGGGGAATCAAGCAACTTGAGATGTGTGGTAAAGCAAACTTCATGTGAAGGTGATCTTTTTTTGGTACTTCTTTTCCTACACTGAGAGAGCAACTCATACTTTTTTTGACTTTTCATTTAATTAGCATTTTGGATCCTTATGGAAACCAACCTAACAACATCGGGGATCTCATTACAGATAGCCCAACCAATGAACTGAAGCGGTTTAGGTTGCCTAACATCACCCATTATAGTATTGTCTTAGTTAAATCATGTTTTAACTGGTTTTGCTAATGACTTTTTGTCCTGGGTATCTGTTGTAAGCTGACTGTGTGTGAGAAAAGAGTGAAAACGAGATAATTTGTTTAAAGATGTCCTTCCCTGTCCCCTATCCCTTCTTAAACTCTTTCAGTAGCACCCTGAAGGGCATTTGGGTCGTTTTCAGCAGGGCTTTTTTTGGCGGGGGCTGTGGAAGGCACATCTTGGTTTCAGAAGGCTGTTACCAGACTGTTGGGGTATTGTTCAAACTTGGAAACAATATGAAGTGGCTGGGTGGGACAGAATTAAATATTTAAGTCTATTAAAGGTGGAGAAGTTTAAAAACAGGCACGTGTGCATTGCTTGTGTTCTGTGCCTCCAGAGACAAAGTTGTTCTTTCTAGGTACATTTCAGTGCTGTGCTAGTGGCAGAATAATAATGCTGCTTTTAATGTTAATATTTGATACTGTAGATGGAGTAAAACTTAATTAAGAGATTTATTTCTTTCCTACTCACTTCTTTTTGAAGCTAAGTGAAATGCATTTCCATTCCTCTCTCTTGTCTCCTTTCTATCAGCAGTTATTTTGATAGAGTGGAAGAGGCAATGCTGATTTCTATCTAGAGTTTTAATTTTGTGCATTTCTTAAACTATATTAACAGTTTAATCCCTAAATGGCAGGGAATTTTGTATAGTAGCTTGTCTAGCTGTCTTGCAGTTTCAATTGTGTTCTCTGTTTGGGGTGTCTCACAGACCATTCAAAATTGGTTTGTAAACAGCAAGTCACTTCATTGTTTCCAGAAGGCTTTTGTCCAGTAGATGGTGTTTCAAATGGGAAAAGATTGTGCATTTGTGGCAAAAGATAAAACTTCCAGGCAGTCAACAAATGTGATGTTTGACAGTTACTTGATTATTTATATATTCACAGAATGACTGAGATTGGAACAGACCTCTGGAAATGTACTCCAGCACTTGCTCGGTTGGGTTTTGAGCACCTCCATGGATGGAGACCTCGCTGGGCAACCTTCTGCAGTGTCCAGTTATCCTCTCCATAATAAAAGGGCTTTTCTTATGTTTAGATGGAATTTCTTATATTTTGATTTGTGACCATTTTCTCTCATCTCCCTCCTGGGCATAGCTGAGAAGAGTAAGACTCCATTGGCTTTACTGCCACCCACCAGGTATTTATATGCATCTTTTTCTTCTCTAGGCTAAACTGTCCCAGCTCTCAGCCTTTCCTCATATGAAGATACTCCAGTCCCCTAATTATGTCTCCAGCCTTTCCCCAGACCTTCTCCAACCCGTCCATAACTCTCTTGCAAGGAGCCCAGAACTGGACACTGAGCTCCAGAGGGTCTTGCACACTGGGCAGAGAGGAAGAATTGCTCCTCTTGATGTGCTGACAACGCTCTGCTCAGTTCAGGCCAAGAAGCAATTTTCCCCCTGGGCCATGAGAGCACACCTGGTGGCTTATGGTCAGTTTGGCTCCCATGGCCTTCCCTGGAAAGCTTCCATCCAGCTGGCTGTCCCTCAGCCTGCACTGATACCTGGTATTACTCCTCCCGGTGTAGGACTTTGTATTTCCCTTTGCTGAACTTGATGAAGTTCTCAGTGGCCTGGTTTTCCAGCCTGTTGAGGTCCTTCTGAGGAAGGACCACAGCAGTCTGGTGTATCAGTTGCTCCTGGAAGGCCAGCCACTCTTCAGTCCACCTTTCTGTCTGTGTAGCCCATATTTCCCTGGATTTTGTCTGTGAGGATGATGTGGGAAGCAGTGCTGAAAGCCTTCCTGAAATCAAGATAATTAAAGTTCAGTGCTCACTCATAATCCTCTGAGCCACTCGTTTTGTCAGGTTGGTCAGGCACGATTTTCCTTCCATAAATCCATGCTGACTCCTCTTCCTCATAACCTTGTTCTTCATTTGTTTGGAAGTTTGAGAAATCAGAAGTATCAACTCAGTATAAAAGTAGCCAAGTCTGGGTGAGAGAATTTGCGTGACCCCATTTTATGTTCTCTTCTGGATGGTCAGTGTGTGTTTGGGCAGCAGGGGTAAATTATTTGTCTCTTTTCGTATTTGAAATTGAGATTGGATGTGCAAAGATGATATGCCACAAAAGTGGGAATTTATTGAACTGTTTGGATTGAGTATGTTTGGAGGGGAGGGGAGAGGTGGGAAATGTAGATGGTTTTTAAAAGTGATGTGTTTTAATTTGGAAAGTCAAATGCCACAAGGTTACCTTTCAGTATCTGCTCTCCAAAAAAAGGACTGCTTGGCAAGGCAAGAGTCCTGAGTCAAATCCTGGCTTCAGCTGGGCCAGCTGAGTCAGTGCCTTACAAGGCAGTTAATTTTGGTTAACAACATCAGAATCCTGTTTTTCCTGAGGTTGCTGTGCAGGCTTTCCCTTTCTCCATTCCCATTTCAAATGAGTATCCTGGCAGTGGACTGAGATGCTTTCAGCAGAGTTTGGGGATGCCCGGTCGAGCAAAATGGGCTAATCCAAAGCAGAAAGGTTGTAAAGGCCTAAAGTTGCCTCATAGTAGGGGGAGTGTGTGTGGTTGCAGTTGGGTTTTGTTTTTCTGTCTTTCTGTTTGGGGTTTTTTATTTTGAGATTCTTGCTCTTTACAGGCTGTGTCAAATTTTAAGTGGTTCTGTGTATTTCCAACTTAAATATGAGGGGATTGAGCCTTATATATTCATACTCCTTTTATTTAATTTCCCTTTCCTTCACATTATTGCAAACAGCTAATGGTAAAAGGATACATTAGAGAAGGAGGTTTGGGTTAGGGAGTTTAGAGTCCCCACTCAAGTCTAGAGATGTGTAGCCTTTAAAAAACCAAACAAACAAATGAAACAAACAAAAAACCCAGACAAAAACCAACCAACCAAAAAAAACCCTAATCAAAACAGACACACACAAAAATAACCAATATATTGTGAACTACATGTTAATATCTGTGCTTATGCTTGAGGGGGTTTTCTCTTGGGCTGAATGAAGATATATTGAAATTCTGCTAGCACTTGGGTAATTAGTCCTACCTTACCCCACTCTTACACTTTTCCCAAAGCACTTGAAAGTAGGTTTTATTCTTTTGCTTGTGCATCTTTGGGCAAGCTCTTAAGATCCCTTTTCTTGCAAACACTGGTGCTAGAGGATTTGGTTTGTTTCTGAGCTCTGTAGTATGGCTAGCTTTCTTAAACTGTGTACAGCAACTGGATCCCTGGATTACCTGGGAAGACATCACAACTCAGGGCTATTTTATTCCCTTGCGGCCAAAGAACAAAATGTAGGCTAAGATTAGTTTTAATATTTAGATCTTTTTTAGATACAGCCTCATCTGTCCAAGAGCACATGTTTTATTTGTACATGCGTTGTTTTACTTTGGGGTTGGATGCTTCTTGCTTTGGTAAATGAACATTTTGATATGATTAAGAGGAAAGCAGCCAGCGTGCTGTGCCTTGTAAGCTCCATTTGATGACAACTGGGGAACCTCGTGTTTCAGAAAGAGGCAGCTACTGATAGCCTCTGAAGCTTTATGGTTTTTCTATGTGAAGTTTATTATCTGTAAATGTGTAAAAAGCTATATGTAAAATTAATGTTCTCCACAAGGGAGCTGCTGTACTTTGCTATGATTGAGTGTAGAACCCTTATAAAATCTAAAAATGGAATGTGGCTCATAACCTGTTGGAGGGAAGTGACACGAGTTCCAGGACTGGCACTAGCAATGTTTTCTGTACAGTCATGGCAGTGCTTGGTTCACAGTTTCTTTTTCTCCTGTGAGGTAGAACCTCTCCACAGTTTGGTTTCTGTCCGTGGCAGCCAGCTAGCTGTAGGAGTGATGGCAAGTAAGTGGATTAGCATGATTGAGAGTGCATGTCAGGGGGCTGGCCTAATGGGCTGCCATTGAGACTGCATTGTGAAACCACACAGGGATGAGGTAATCTCGTTAGATGATTAAAACCTTCATTGAGCCTACCAGATTGCAAAGCTTTCAGTTGTATTGCTGTTGGGAACTGATGCTAAATAAGTGCAGCGTTCTCCTTGGAGTGATGCTGAAATGGAGATCCTGCTGGGTTTTTCTCCTGGATAAAAGTCACAGCAGCTGGAGGCTGACGAAGGATGTTCCATCTTTCTGTGTTTTAAAGTAAGATTCTGGATGATGGTGTCATTTTCTTTTCAAGTCAGCGTCAGGCTTGTGCTAGTTATGTTGTGCTTTGCTGTTCTTTGTGAAATTCTGTAATATTAGTATTAAAATGGTCTGTTTCTGCTTTGTGGAACTTCCCATGTCCCTACAACAAAGGGAGATATCCCAGGGTGTCTGACTGTTCTGTTCTTATAAAGTAACTGTGTGGTGGTCATGGTGTGGGTTTTTGCTTTGTTTTTTTCTTTTTTGAAGGTTGCCTTTGTCTTGACCTAGGATGGGGTGTAGTGAAAGTGGCACTCCTTGCCCTTGTCTGTCCTGTTTACAGATAGGGTGGCAAGCAGCATGTACTCAGAACTGGTGTTTACAGAAATCCTCTCTGGCTCACTCATGTGCTACTGCTTTTAGGGAGCCCATTGAAAACCACCACATTTTAATTGAGCAGTAGTATACTTGACTAGTTGTGTACCTGAGCTTTGGTTTTGCTAGCAAGCTAAAATGAAAAAAACCCCAATGTTTCTAGATCTGGGACTCCAGTGTGACAGTGTTCATGATGCAGGGGTTGCTAAAACAGACTTTTGTAAGGTCAAGAGTGGTATTCTGAGGCTGTCAGTAGCTCATGGTGCTGTATGGTTGGATTTGCCCATATTAAAGAATGTCACAGAGAAGAAACTCTCCTAATTCCATGGCACGTTGTGAGCAGTTGGGTCTATTTCTGTTGCTTCAGGTACTATCTGACATGAATAAGCACATATGCACATCCAGGGAGACAAAAGCCCAGATACTCTGTTGTTTTGGCAAGGGAACCCCAGCAGTGTAATAGCTTATGAACTCTGTTGTCAAATGTGGTTTATTTGTTCAGCAGTTCTGCAAGGAAGTGATTTTTGCCTAAAAGCCACTGAGGATCTGGTGTCAAAAAAAAACTCAACCCCAAAACAACAACAATAAAAAGCTTTAATACCAAAACCAACCAAACAAAAAACCACACACATAAAACCCAAGCCCCGGAACAACAGTCTGTTCCAGCACATGAAGAAGTGGGGAAATATGCATAGTGTCAGGAGAATTTTTTGTCAGACACATGAAAACAAAATGAAAATACAAACTTGCACAAGTTACTAACCAGTGGCAGACAACAATATTCTGTGAAATGGGGTCAGCAGAGCAAGTCCACCCCATGTTTTCAGGTTTAATTTACCTAGTTTAGTAAAAAAGACTGAAGTTGGTGATGGGAGGCATCTCATCTAATTGACTTCAAAATTCAAGATTATACTGGGTATCAGTCATCTGCAAATAAGAGGCAGGCCAATAATTTATGTTCAAAATCAAGTTGAATTTTATCAAATATGAAGTGCTTAAGAAAATAAATGAACTGGCAAGCACTGCAATTTGCTTATTGTGTTGTGGTTTGGTGGTGTCCGTTGTGCTGTCCCCCATTTAAACTGTTCACAAAGCATTATTTTCTGTGTAGGTAAGTAATTCCATATAGTAGAATGAAGTGCATTACCTGACTATTACAGAGTGTGTTCCATATCAGCATGGAAATGGTTTTGGTTTCCACTTTCATGTGCTCTCCAAGTGTGCTGGCTGAACTGAAGTATCTCAAGATGTCCTGTTCAGAGACTTTGGTCAAGTGATGATACTTCCTGAGATGTCTGATGGCTCAGTTAGGGGTCCTACTTTGCAGTTACTTTGCACTTTATAGGCAAAGCAAGGCCTTGGTACACAGCTGTATTTTGCCAGCAAAGGATCTGTTCCTCTGAATAGAATTGAGTATTATGGACTATTTCTAGCTAAACAAGGCAAGTATTTTGATTATGGAAATAGAAACCTCCCTTGTTGGTATGACTTTAACCCAGCTTACTCTTTCCAGAGTGTCTGCTGTAAACCAAGGCAAGCAAATCATAAATGAGAAATCTCCCAAGACCGTTTTCAAAGGGCATGAGTTACTGTTTTTACTTCTCCACGTGGTTTCCTTCGTTCTGCGCGTTGGGCTCACGTAAGAAATGGAATGCACAGGGCTGGTGTCTTGGCCCAGATAGGTGACTTCAGGTACACCAAGACAAAGTGAAAACTAGGGAGATTAATAAAGCAAACAAATAGTTTTCTCTGGGTGAAATTTTGCTGATGGTGATTTGTGCTTTGAGCACTAATAAGCCTTTCACTGCTGGAAATCTATATCCAGTATTTCTTTTGTTTCTTTTGCTTTGAGTCAAGCATGCTGATGGAAACTGCTTGATATATCTGTCTCTGTATGAAAGTTTCAGGAGTTATTTTGCCAAGGAATATCAACCAGTTCTTGAGTTGTTTGGTTGGGTTTTTTGTGTGTGTGTTTTGGTTTTTTTAAGAAACCCAGACCTCTTAAAATAGTGTGTTCACAACATATTTTGCTCCCGTGTTGTTCTGTGCTGTGTTCTTCCTTCCTACTCCCTCTCCATAACAGCTTGATGGGTGAACCCGAGCAGCAGCTTGTGTTCTACAGCTCGTGTTCTACCTCTTTGCTGTTTCTTTTGTAATCTGTTTGTTGAGCTGCTTGGCCTGCTTCCAAAAGTGCATGAGCATGTTTATACATCTAGCCTAACAATAGTATCATAACACCAATTTGTTTAACCTGGGCTGGAAATAACAATCCAAATATTGTGAATCAAAGAGATTTGTATTTGCTTCTTTACCCTCTTAGCTCCTTTGTGTTGTGTCAGTAAAATCATGGGCAATTCTTTTACGTTTCGTGGGAAGTTCATTGATTCTGTTGGTATTCTGCAATATCTCTCTTAAATGCTTAGAGAAGTTCAGCTATAGTTTTTTCTCCAAGCAGCATTGCATGCTGTCACCACCTTGCTCAGGCAGAGGTGTTTAATTTGTGTGTCTAGTTCTATCTAGCACACTTTAGTGTAGAAAATCATCTATCCCTGCTGCTGTGGGGAGCACATTCTATACACAGACACCCGTATATCAAACTGTTCAGCTCTTCACCTCTGCTTTTGTTGCAGTACTTGAGCAGAGTTGTGAGAGCTGGAAAGCATACAATTCATACTGGTTATGATATTTAATAGTCACAAAGTGACTAACAAATTAATTGATCAGCATATTTTGGTTAAGGTGCCACCACTTTGGTATCAGTGCCCTTTATTGTTTGTATGTTTTAAGTCAGTGATTTTGATCACCAAAATAATTTTGCTCTGGATGGGAACAGTTTGTGTGGTGTCCATCAGGAACCAATGTGAGCAGTCTTAGCAGTATTTCGACTTAACGTGCCACAGGGCTTCATGTTTTGAAGTTTATATTTTCAGAGGGGGAAGCAAGGCATGGTTCTGAACCAAAATGAAGTGATACTGAACTTTCTCGCTTTGTTATCCCATCCCCAAAATCTTTGATCTTTACTGTGCAGTGATGCAATTTTGCTGTAGTAAAATCTGAGTTGACTTGCCCAATCTGCTGAAATCTGTTTTATTTTCTCTGAAAAAGTTTTACAGTGGAGGGTAAGATTGGACATTCCTGCCCCTCTGGCATATCAGCCTGTTATCAGAAGGGAGAGTGTATTTGTTTCCATATCGCTCAGTCTTTGGCCTCCCTGGCTATCAAGAAAAACGAGTGCTCTCAAAACATGTAGTATCTTCAGCTAAGTGGCACCTGCCTGATAGAGGGCTGACTGCAGCAGCACAAATACTGTGAGGTTAGTAGGTGTCTTGTCTTAGCAGTCGTTGACAGTGAAGACATAATCGTTCTACAGCGATTATGGTTTGACTTTGTTATTTGGGTCTTCCCAGGTTTTCTGTCACGACTCATGTTGTGAATAAGCAGCTTTAGCTCTGCAGCAATCTAGAAGGAAGAGGCTTGCAGCAGAGGCATAACCAATGTGTTCAAATGTGAAGGTCAGCTGAGTATTGTTCTGAGTAGCTGTTCACATTTTTTTCCTGTGTTTCTGTTCGTCTTTCAGGTCTGGGAGGGAGGGTAGATAACTGGCTGTGCAAGTAGGGAGCCCTCCACTTGGGAGATTTCAGTGTGTGCCTCACATCTGTTTAGCTTTGAGGGTAAGCGAGAGCTTAGGAAACTTGTGTGAGGCCTGATGCTGGATGTAGAAATGCTGCTGCTCTGCCAAATCTCCCTTGCTGGAAACAGAACCCCGTGGCCTCCCTTGTATCGGCGCTGGAGGTGCTCAGAGGACCTGCTGTGAGCAGCACCTAGCCTGACTGGCAGCATTCCTCTTGCTGTGCTGGACCCCCCTGACAAGTGGATCCTTGTCACACAACCTAGCATAGGTGGCACTGGAATTCCCTAGCGGAGGAAGGACTTTGGATGCCCCTGTGAGTGGTGGGTAACACGAGGAAACACCTTTTTGTGTTAGTTTGTTTGAAGTTTGCTGCATTGTTATAGTGATGCATCTTTTATGTGTGTGTCTAGGTATCTATCTGTGTTTTAAAGAGAGACTCTACCAGTTGTGTATCTTACTGGGTTTACATAAGTGGTGTTGTGATGTATATTGTTAAGAGTTAGGAAATTTTGTACAAGGTATTAACTCTTGTTTCCGATTTCATGCCTCTTGCAGTTGCCCCAAAGCTCTTCCCATTTGAAGGATTTAAAAATGGTCATCTTGAAAAACAGAGTTCACTTTTTCAGGGTCATTATGATACCTGTGTTGACAAATAATCAGTGTTGTAGCAAATCTGGCAGTCGTCATTATTCGTAAATAGCTCCGGGACGGAAGGGGTTAAGTTGTGAGCTCAGACAGTACCTGCTGAGGTAGGTTGTTTTCTGAATTTGAGGTTATCAGCTATTAAAAATATTTTCCAACTAGTACATGTGTACCTTATAATTCTGTTATATGACAAACAAAATGTAGAAAAACATGTTTTTCCCTTTCCACACTTACATTGTTCCTGAAGTGCTGGCAGTAGCAAGAGCTTTCAGTCAGTAAACAAAGTAGATGCTGTTTAGATGTATAGAGAGCCAATAAATAAAGTAACAGGGCATCCAGTTTTAGAGTTCCTTTGCTGCCTGTAAGTTAAAAAATCAAATGTTTTTGGAGCAAGTGAAAGGCTCACAGGGAGGTGTAAAAAGCGGTTGGATAACGCGGTGCTGCTTTTGGTGTCAAAGAGCAAAGCTCAAAAATGTGAAGTACTTTACAAGCCAGATAAAGTAAAGGGACTCTAACACTTGAATCTGCTCAAAACTACAAAATAAACAAGCGAGGTCTGATAGGGTTTAAGTTCTTATAGCAGTGTGGTTGGTTTAATGATAGACGATTTGTTTCATTTCATCTCTTTTTCATGTTTGTCTCTGTTCTGCGATGGGATCTGATACAAACGGAGACATGAACAATGTCACTGTACTGAGCAAACAGCAGGCTAATTGTTCCCTTTTTATCTGCTGCACAGAGGAGGAGGGGAATAGTTTGTGATGAGATCAGAAATTCTAGGCAGCCTTTATTTTCCATGTTTCTCTTAGTTACTCATCAGAAGGATGCTGTTCTTAAAAAGAACATCAATAACAAAAAACCCACAGACCTCCAAAAACATAAATACTTAAGAAAAGAAATGCTTAGCACTAAAAAGTGGAGATGAATGGCCATGTTTAGAATGTCTTGTTTCTGGATGTTTCCTGGATTACAAAGGTGATCTTAAAGGTGGCCTTTGCTTCACCTTGTTCCTCATACAGAGCATGAGAATTGCATTTTCAGTGCATTTGTTGCCATTGAAATTATTTACCCTTAGATGATACCAAAGATGTTTGTATTCATTATCTGTCCAGATGCACAAAATAGGACTTTTCTTACGATGCTTAGACAAAGCCTTAGGTGTGGGATGCTTTGAACTAAAATTTATATGAGAAACACTGAAACACTGGTAAAGCAAATGCCCCTTGTCTGTTAGGTGATGAGATGTAGGGAGCTGTTCAGCTGGGAGCTGCAGCACAGCTGTGGTAGCTGGCCTTGGACATTAGGGCTGAGAAACAAGTTCCTCCTTTCATGAGAACAGCTACATAAAGATATTCTTTTTCTGTGTTGTTTTTTTGCCCTGTGATAGTCACAGCAAAAGAATATTGGTGAAAATGACAAGAGCTGTGAAGTTAGGTTTCTCCCAGCAGCTGTTGAAGGCAATGCTTTATTTTTAGAGGAAACCACATAAAGCTTCCTATCTTTTTACTTCAGCTCAGCATACAAACTTCATAACTTCATTCAAGGTGAGTCTGGGAAGAAGCACGATTTATCTGCCACCTTTTTGTTGTTTTGCCTCTTCTCCCCATCTCCAGTTCCATATGTGCTAACTTGGACCCTGAGGGCTGGCCAGTAATTTTAGGCCATTGTGTGAATGCTAACTACTTAAAAATAGTTATGGAGCCAACCTTGCTTCCTCTCAGGGTTTATCAGTTGGAAGCATCTTCTTTTTATCCTATGTGCAAGCTAAGACCTCTCTGGATTGATGATTTGATCTGTATAATGGAAAATCTAGGCAGGATATCCTTTCTCTGTTATTTCTTGGTGTGATGGCATCAGGTTGTGTCTCAAAATGGGGGAAGGGAAAAGGAGGATCCTATAGCAGACAAAGTGGTTTCAAGGGACTCCTAAACTGCAGGCTTGCAAAGAACCTCCTATTTACTCTCCTTGTTGAACCATTTGTGCTTTAAGCTACTGTTATAACTTGTCAGTGGTGGTTCTGCTGCCATGCTCAAGAGCTTGCCTGTGTGTAACATGGTTGCACACAAGACAGACAAGCTAGATCCAGTCTTACCCTGTCAAAATGGGGTGACTGAGGTTTCCTTGTCAAGAAAAGAGTATTCCTGATGTATTTCCATGAGTACAATGCCTCTAAAACCAAGCAGCCCCTAATGTGCAACAGAAGTGCAATGGATGCTTGATAAAGTGTGTGCATGGGGGGGCAAACATACTCAAAACTATGTTGGAACATGATTCTAAACTAATCCTGCATTTCAGTGTGCTTGTAACTATCCACTGGAATACTCCTAGCCTGAAGTTTTGCTCTGCCTTTACAAGGCAGAGGACTTGAGTAGCTGTTGTGATTGTGAAAGAACCTTTGATTTAGTTGGCGTGTGTAAAAATAAGTAAATGGCATTGAGTTTTTATTCCTCTGCAGTTTCCTTCTGCAGAAATCACCAATTAGCTCTTATACAAGCGGTGAGTCCCTCTCTGAGTTGAGTTCTTTCTGCTCTTATCACTGTGACCTGTTCTGTGTTGTGGTGTAACCACAAAGGAGGAACCCGAGGGCTTTGGGGAGGGCTGACAGAGAGGACGTGATTGTGGGTTTGCAAAGTAATGATCAGCTGGTACTTGGGGTGCAAGATGAAAAACGTTAAAACTAATAAATAGAAGTGCTTTATTTGCCTATCTGGACTTTGGAATCTGTAACCCTCAAGTGTTTCTGCCAAGATGTTAACAAAATGTAAAGCATGTGAATTGTGTACTGGTAATGAAGGTGTCTGTGGCGTCATTGCTGGGGCTGTTACCTGAGCAGAAGATGAAGATCTTTCCTTCTACACCACGAAGTGCACCTCAGCTACTCAGAATTAGCCAAGGTCCTTTCCATGTTACCAACTAGTTCTGTGACTTTCCATCATCACAATTTAATTTTTTTAATAGCTTTAACTGCTGTGTTTAAGCAGAATGCTGGTTGCATTTCTTACCAGGATACCATAGTTCTGAATGGGATAGGTAGTTATACCTGTTACTGATCTAAAAGCTCCAGTAAATAAAAATATTTTAAAAAGCAACCAACCAAAACATGGGTTTGTAAGAAACCTGTACTGCCAGTGTTGATACTGTTGGAAAAGTAAGTTCCCTGTATATAGTAGACTATGGCTTAAGTGCAGAATCTCAACATATGCAAGAATTTGTCCATCTCTGCTCTTCGTAGTGTATTCCACAGTTTTTAGCCTTGTTCAACCCAGGATCTCTAGCAAATGTTTTAAGTCTTATGTAGATAATGTGTTTTAAGCAACTGCTGAAAAACCAAAGCAAGGGAAGTTTTTCAAATCTTAAGCCCACCCCTCACATATTAAATCATCTGAAACCTTACAATTGCTGTTATTTTCAGTCCATTGTGTCTGCTTCCTGTTGGTCAAAGGTTATGAGGATAGGGTGGTGTAGAGTGCGGGGGGAAGC
>VWZY01000012.1:57935-68034 GCA_013399075.1 Chloroceryle aenea
AAAAAAAAATACAAAAAAAATAAAAAATCACACCCCCCCAGTGGCCAAAACAAAGAAAAAATAACTTGTAGATCTCCCCCATCCAGCTCTAATCCTACCAAGACAGACATTGTGTGAAAGCAGCTTGTAGGAGACAGGATGGTGTGTGTAATTCCTACACATACCTTGTGGCCATTGCTTGTCCTGAACCCATCCTTATTTATTTACTTATTATTCCTGCATTCCTGGTGGAGATTAGTGGGTTGCATGACTTGCTGTAGCTCTGTGTGCAGTCCCAAGAAAAGATTAAACAGGAGCAGTAAGAGGGTTATAAATAAAGCATGCCTGGCTAAAGGGGCTAGAATTAAATCCCTGTTTCTTGTAGGATTGTAAATTGAGGGAGGTGAGGCAAACAGGGCTTGCATCTATTCTACTCCAGCCAAATCTTCAAAAACTCCTGGAAGACACTGGTGCTTTCTGAAGAGGGGCCCTTTTCCTCCTTCTCTTGCAGTCTTGAACTAAAATTTTGTCACAAGAGCTTCATCTAGGAATTCCCTCTCTAATAGCAAATTCAGGGCAGGGGCTGTTGCAGCAGCTCCAGGGCGTGTTTCAGGACATAGCCGAGAGCGATTGCCAGGGCATTCAGGATTCAATCTGCTAGGCAGCCGTGACCTAGGGGAGAGAGGGGGGCAGGCGGTTGCTGTGCTGTGGAGAATGCCCTAGTGCACCAGTGCAGCCGCGGGCAGGAGGAGCTCGGAAAGTGCAGGGGGACAAAGCAGGAATTTGGGAGGTAAGGAGGGAAGATGTCTACCAGAGCGCAGAGGAGCAGGTGCCCGTTGCATGGGATGGAGAGGGAGGGTCTCTTCAAAGCCACGATGCCTTTCCTTGCTGAGAGCTGGTGTCACTAACCCTTCATTTTCTGTTGGTGCTGCATCTTCTGTTGTGCGGAAAAGGAAACACAGTGAATGAACCTGGTCCTCACTGGCTGGTTGGGCCAGACCTGGGTTTTGCTTCAGCCAATTATATCAGTAGCTTATCCCCATTATACTCTAATTGCAGGCTTCATCTTTGTCATTTTAGCTTCATCTGAATTATCCCAACACCTTCTCTTTACCTAAGAGCTGACAATACTCTCTGTTTTGTGAGTCCTAACTTCTTGCAATGCACTGAGGAAGAATTAAAAAAGGAAAATGGGAAAATCAGTTGCTGAGGATCTGATTATTGCCAAGTTCTTGTTTTTAAAAGATAAACCTTCTTACTAATTGAAGAGCAAGTCATAAAAGTACTTTATAAAATCTGTGTTAACCTACAGTTTATTCTGAGAAGTTAAAGAATAGGTGAAGTTCACTGCAGACCATAAAAACCGCACTATTATTTTAGTATGAAACTGAACAAGAGATTGTATGGAGCATGACCAACCTTCCACTTAGCCTATGGCAGTAGAAGTTAGTTGTCTTTGAAGCTGGACAAAAGGTCCCTTGCCCAACTGGTAAAGGCCTTGTTCTGAAAGGACTGGCACTGGCATCCCCTCTGCATGATCACAGACCGGGAGCACTGCTGGCCTACTGATCCTGCTCTTTGTTTGGAAGCCTGGTCCTCTCTCCTCCTTGAATTTAGAAAGAGAGAAAACTGAGGTGGTGCAAATTAGTGCTATTAGAAAGCTAACATGGAGCTGTCTGGGGGGTTGGAGGAAGGAGGGAGAATGAGTTGATATAACTGGAGAGACCCCTTCAGACTAGCTCGGAGCTGCTCCTTCCATACTCAGTGAAGACTTGGGAATTCCTGTGATACAAGTTTGCATTTTCATTTATTCCTTTTCTTAAAAATGAGTGTTCACAGTAATTTCTATCTATCTAATGCTTTGTCATGACCTTCCAACTGGAAATTGATTTATGCACATGCAATCTCTTTATTCTGGAGATCTGTAGTGATACATTTCTGTTTGGCTGGGGTAGATAAATTTATGTTCTTTAATCATATTTACAAGCCATTGATCTCCAGCTTTCTGACTGCATCATAGTGAAGTGTTATCTGTAATGATTACACTGCAGTTACATTATACAGCTCTTTTAAGGGCTTCCTTTTAAGGAAGGGCTTACAGTGATTTTTAGGCCTTTTAAACTTACAGCAGGATGGAAACAAAGGAAGTTTTTATTTTAAATAAGCTTAGTAATTCTACTTTTGTAAAAAGTCAGGCTTTTTTTCAACTAATGCTTCTTGTATTTAGATGGTAGCTGTAAAATGTTTTTCTGTAGTGTTCTTTGTTTTTTAAATGCATGTGCAAAGGTAGGAGGAGCTACATGTGAAGATGGGTTTGAGTTCTCCCACCAAGTTTCATTCTGCACTTGAATATTCATATTTGCTCTGTAAGGTCATAATATAATAGGTCATGTAGAGGTTAAAATGTAACTTGGAGCAAAAATGTGTTGCCAGGGTTGTGTGCACTTGGAACTGCAGTAAGAGATGTTCTGGGACAGAAACTAAATGGACATGGGAAATGACTTTTCTCCTCTGCCTTGTGCTGTTGAGACCTCGGCTGAAATACTGTGTCCTGAGAAGAATGAGGATAAACATTTAAAGAATGGTAGAAATAGAGGAAATGGATTTTTTTTTAAGTGATTGATAAAGAGAAATTGAAGGATTTGTTTTTCCTAGGAAGAAAATAATGAATGAAGGAAGAGCTGACTTCCAAGTATAAAAAGCTGGGATAAATAGGACAATTGTTATCTGAAGAGAGAAGTGATTTGTTGCTTTTTTAGTGAGAGATGTAAGCACAAAGAAGAACCTTCTAAGGATATTTAAGCACAGGCTCTGAAAGCCCTTGCCCAGAATTTTGAGGCATCCATGATGAATGTTTTATACCTGATCTAGCTCCGTGTTTCTCCAATTTAGTGAACTGCATGCTTGGCAGAGCAGGAGAAGGAGGAAATTATCTTACTATATGCAAATGTGTTACCTGCATATATTAATTTGAATAAAGATAGCAAGTTCTCTAGCTGTTGGATTGTTGTTGAATTCTGGTGAGAAATTTCTGGGGTATCTTTAATAAATTAGTAGACATTAAAGGTGTTTAGTGTGCTCTTCCTGCATGAAGGGTCTGCCTTTAAGAAATAAAAATATCTTCTTTTCTGACAGCCTTACAAAGTAGGTTATAGAGGCTGGCAGACTTAGCAAATAAAATAACCATCTGAATAGGACAGTGGTCAACATTAGAGACTTTATTCTTGAAGGGGCTCTGAAGTGAGGAGAAATAGCATGAATTCTTGGCTGAAGGCAGGGAGTCAATGGAGGAGCCTAGGGAAGACAGACAGAAGACAGCAGAGAAGACAAGGGTGTCTTTGACTTAATATGATGTGGTTAAAGGATGGGGTGAGGTGAAGATGAATAGAACACAGAAGCACAGGGGTGCCTACATTTTCCAACCCAGCTGGCTAAACTTACCATGTGGCTAGAGCAGCCTGCTCTGCTGGGGAGAGCTCTGAGCCTTTCTAGTGAAGAAGGGAAAAACAAACAAAAATAACAACCAGAAAAACACCCACCTTTTTAATGTGGTGGCTGCACTGTTTCTCTTCACAAGCACTTGGAGCAAGTCAGTCTGTAACAGGACTCCTTGGTTATTCTTCCTGCATCACCCAGCCTGTGTACCAGCTGAAGATGGAAGGAATAGGCTACAGATGTTGGGGTTTTTCTTTTCTTTTTGAATGGCTAGTCTTCAAAAGAAAATTGCAGGTGGTGAGGGGGAAGAAATTCTGAGTGGATATGCTTTGGGTATTTTCAAACTTTGAATGGGTAACCAAAAGTGCAGCTTAGAATTACATCTGAACTGCAGAGACTAAGTACTACATTTCAGATGTGAGCTCTGAGAGCAGGAAAGTTCAGCATGTGATAGGAACTTGGATTTCCACTCGGAATTTCTTCCCCCTCTTCACCTGCAGTTTTCTTTTCAAGACTATTCCTTCAAAAATTGGAAGGAAAGAAACAAAACAACAACAAAAAACTAACAAAAAACCCCCAAACAAACATCTGTAGCCTAGTCTTTCCATCTTCAGGTGGAACAGCCATGTTTCTGGCTCAGATGCAAGAGGCAAGGTTGTCCTGAGCATAACATACAACAAGGAACTGCCAAATTCTTTGTTAGTGTTCTTTACATAAAGTGTCATGTTTGCCTTCAGCAAGAGAGAGATATTGTCAGATTATAGTGAACTAAGAACTAATTTAGGAAATGCACAGGAATTTTTTTTCAAGTATATTGAATAAAAAGTATATTAAAATATTAAAAGGATTTTCACTTGGTACGGCAGGAAGGTTCCAAATTGAGGCTCCCTGCACAGATTTCATGTCAATGGTAAACTGATCACTTATGCCCAAAATCAAAGCCAGACTGACATGTCCATGCACCTTCTGGGCTGGATCTGGCTCCTGTCTGTTGAGTGTGCAAACAGCCCAAGTGCCTGCTTGCTGGTGCCCATCATGTGCTTGTGCTCTGTGCACACGTGTGGCCCTTTGATTCCAGGAGCTTTCACTTGAGACCATGTACTCCAGCAGTGTATTCCAGGATGAATCTAACTGCATTAAGCAGCACAGATAATGACATAGCAGACTTCATTTATAAAGAAGAAAAAGAAGTCCTTGTAAGGATGGAAGTGAGGGTTTGGGTTTTTTATTATGGCTCCCATTGTTTTATCTGTAATTTATTGTTCAAGCTTATTACTGTAATAATTTATTGGCCACTGGTTGTTTTAATCCTAACATCTGCATCCTGGTAAATGGATTGAATGAAACATCTCCCAGTAGTAGAGTCATGTGCATCTGTTGCTGATTCACAGTTACAATGGGAAAATCCCATTTCTATTTTGGTCCCTCTACCTGTGATCTGCCAAGAGTGCATTTTCTTACTTTGATTGCAGTTTTGACATTTAAAGAAACACTTGCTGTAATGAGGCTTCTGTGTTTTGTTCACTATGAGAACATTTGAAGTATTTACATAATTAGAATATTAAAAGACTATATATCATAGTGGAGAAAACATTTTAATTTTTCCTCTCAATAAAAAAAAAATAAACAAAACCCCAAACCAACCCTGAATGCAAACTCCCACACTCAAATCTTCTAGAGAGTTCCTAAAGCAGAGACATAGGAACATGTGGAATAAAGAAGCTTTATAGAGTTAAGAAGGAAGAGAGGGGAGCTTCTTATTATTCTTGTTCAGAGAATGCTTTCACCTCAATTTTATGATTGTTTTATTAATGAGGCAAGTACAAAAACGGTTATGGGGAGAAATGTATAAATTTTAGTGAAGATGCCTGTAACTGCTCTAAACCAACTGTGAAAAGATAAAACTCTTACTCTGTTTTGAGAGAGCTGCTTATTCTAGCTGTACAGAATGCAGGAATTATAAAAACAAAACAGGATTCTCGTTAGGCTCATTTGCATGTCAAATATTCTGAATGTTTTTCCAGCTCCCAGTTATTTCAAAGCAGTGCGAGTGTTTGAGCTCTGGGAACAAACCAAATTACTCCCAATGCTCTTTGGTGTGCAGATGACCCCTTCCCTAAAAATCTGCTAGTCCAAAGTGGAGCAAGTTGATGATTGTGCTCTTTGAAATCATAATAGGCTGTTGGGAGAAACCCTTTTCTTCCTATCGGCTGGTGAAGAACGTGGCTAAAGAGAATATTTGAGGGGGTACAGATAGGCAAACAGCATTCATTTGCTGAGTGACAAAGGTGGCCAACATCTCTCTTTCCTTCAGAGTTAAATTTCAAATAGCTTGAATGCATAAAGCAAATAAGTAGCCCAGCAGTGAAGTGCTTTAGACTAAGTTTGGTTGCTCTTTAAATCGGGCATTAGCCTGCACTGTTTAACACCTACAGCATGCTTGTGTGATGAGGACTTTCACATCAGAAGGCTGCTGTTCCAGTGGTTTAGTGTTCTATCCACAGGGAAAAAAATAATCACAGCCAACCCACCCAACAGCTCTCCCCAACAGATCTGTAGCAGCACTCGTTGATTTTGGCAAGTGGTATCTCTGTCAAAATAAGTGAGGCAGGTCATCACAAGGAGAGTATCCCCTAATGATCCTTTAGGATCAATGGGCTCCAAGTCCTTGCTTAGAGAAGAGAGAGATCATGAACAGTGTCACCTTTAATGTACAGTAACATCAGGAGTTCAATGGTTGGGATAGGAGCAGGAGGAATTATTGTTCTGCTGTTGTAAATCAGTACGCCTGTCCCAGACTTCTTTTGTGTATTCTACACGATAGTTTCTTTTCTTGGGAAGGAATTGGTAGAGCTAGGAAAGGTGAGGGTGAAGGAAAACCAGATCTAAAATGAAATGGCTTCTGTATCAAGAAAAACTAAGTGGCATCAACTGTGACAGACACAAAGCTGTGTAAAGCTGGAAGTGGAGATGATGAACAGGAGGCAGTTGTTCCCTGTTTTGCTGAAGATGGAAGCTGAAGGGTATCAAATGATGCTATTGGGCAACCAGTTTAAAATAATAGGAAGTATTTTTTGTGCCACACACACTGTGTGGAGCTCACTGCTGCAGGGTCACAGAAGAGCTCAAAAATATAAAAGTACCCAAAAGGGGAAGGACAAATGAAGAGAGAGGTTTGTAAGAGACTGGTCAGTGTAGGCTGTGGATGCAGTGTAGGCCTGGTGGCCTTCCCCAGCTTGCTGCCTCTCACCAATTACAGGTTATAGCCACTGTTCATTGTTTGACTTCTTATTCTTTCTCTTGCACACTTTTTTAGTCCCTCAGGAAGGTAACGCTTTCTCCAAACTTGGTCCTCTGACAAGCCTCCTGATTTTCATTTTCCCTGAAAAGTTACTCTCAAGTCTTGTTACTCTTCCTGGGAATTCTAGTGCCTGGTTAGTTTAAATGCAGCAGCCTTACGTAGGCATGCATCTTACTGTATACCTGTTGAGCTCTCCTGACTACCTGTGGTCGCACTGACACACCCAGCTTCCCTGGAAGCTGCAGGGATGTCCTGTTTGATTCTCTTTTCCCCTTGTGTGAACTTGGCACCAAGCAGATCTGGTGACATGTGGAGTCAGTGACAAGGAACAGGGGTGGGGATTGTGGAACACGGAAGCTGTTGAGGATCTTGTCTGTAAGTGTGGCCAAAGAATGACAGTGTATCTGGTAGGAAACCTTTCTTCTCTGCTCTTTACTCAGTCCTGAGTTCTGGAGGGGACACAATAGAAAGCTACTTGTTCTTTCTCCCATTACCCCTCTTCCAGGAGCAAGAAATAAATGCCTGGTAGGTCCATTCAAGCAACACATTAGGGGAACAAAGAAATATCAATAGATGAATTAAACAGACTCCTTCAAGTTCTTGAAATTCTGAAATAATAGGAAAAAATCATATTTTAATATTTTGGCACATAGTAAAGAATCAGTCTTATTTCTGTGTTGTCCTGTGAAAACTAGGTGCAGTCTGGTTTTGCCTTTGTTCTGTTAACTAGTTTGATGGATAGGTCAGGCACAATCTTTTTTATATAATATTTTTTTTTAGGTTATCCTACCTTTTCAGGTAGGTTGAGTTGAGAAATTTTCATATACCTAGACTTCTTCCACCCACATGGGTGTGGTGGGATTTAATTTCTGAGCCTGTGTAAGTGCCATGGGAGTTCAAAGCAAGTACTGCTGTTCCTGTTTCCCCATCTAAATCACTCGTACCTCGTGTACCCAGAGCTGGAAGCAGGAGGGCTGTGTTCTGGTCTGCTCATCGGGTTCTTCCCAAGATCGTGCTGGGAAGCAGAAGCCAGACCAAGCTCCTCTCCAGTGCATAGCAGCAGCAGTTTGCATTGGATAATAACACGTTCACTTAAACAATGCTAATAATCAGTGTCCATTCTTGGGACGTGCAAACTGGAATTTACAATGAGTTGCAAGTACAAGGGAGCCTTGATAATTGAGGAACAATTTGCTTAATTATGTTGTTCTTAGTCAATGTATCATTAAAACAATGAAAAAGTTAAATGATTGTTTCATGCTCGACAGTGTCAATGTTTTCCAGCCTCCCAGATAATTTAATAGTCAGGATATATGTATTTGGAAGGAAGAAAAGTAGTTACTTTAGACTATACATGAATAGGAAGTGGATAAGAATTATGAAGACAAGGTTATTTAAAAAAAAACCCAAACCCCATGCTTCCTCCCCTTCAAAAAAAGAGGAACAAACAAACAAAACACCACAATGCCAAAACCAACCTCTGCTTCATTTATTGCCCTAAAATAAAAAGCTGGGGTATGTAATGGGCAGCTGTAGTAGAATATTTTACCTCCTCCTTATTTTTAGCGTTGTAAGGGATCTTCCACTGCAAACCCAGCATTTTTGCTGTTGCTTCTCAGTTATTGAGAGAAGTTGGTTCTTGACTGGTGCCTAATCTCAAATGCTGAAGTGACCTTGGTCAGAAGGGGTGAATCTGGGCAAGTGCTGACTCAGGTTACCATACTCGAGTAATAACCTGTGGGCCTTTGCTCTGGATTCAAACAGCAAATTTGTGTTCTTAGCCATCTTACTGCAGCTGTCAGCATCTTTGTTCTTTCTGTGACCAGAAGACAGGTTAAATAAGCCATGAAATAAGGTATAACCTCTTTTTTCCGAGGTATAGTTAAGAAATTGATTGGGGGGGGGGTGAAATGTTAATATCTAGATCATCTTATGTCCACTGATTTCACTATTTTGAATTAAAACCCCTGACTTCTTTCATCCTCTGTTATTTAATTTTTTTTAATGATATTGTAATGCTGTTTCTTCATTGTAAAAAAACAAAAAAGGGAAAAATAAATGGTTTCCTTCTGTGCTTGCAGATGCTGTGAAGCCCCCAGTCAGTTCTCTACAACCATCTGCTGAGCTACCCTTGCCCATCAACACTTCACCACCTTCCATGCAAGCAGAATCTTCCCTACCTCCTCCTTATCAGCTTATAAACATCCCCCCCCTGGAGTCTTCCTCTGGTCAAGAAGATCCTCAAGACTACTTACTGCTAATAAACTGTCAAAGTAAAAAACCTGAACCTATGAGGTGAGTGAGGGGTTGTTTTTCTTAACTCTTATTTGCATTATGGGCCAAGAATGTTTGTGCTTGAAAGCACTTCTTTAATTGCCAAATCACTGAACACTTGGATACGTGTACTCTGCGGGGGGAAGCTACCTGTTACTTTTGCTAACAACAGCTATTTAAAAACAAGTTCAAATAAGCCTTCTTTCAAACTGAAGGAAGCACGCACACAGTTTTCCAGAAGTGTGCAATAGGAAATTTTAAGGAAAGAATAGAGGACTTCCAGATTTAAACGTATGTTTATTTCTCCAGCTGCTGCTTTTAACTTAGATGCACAGCATCTCCTGTGTAAGAGGATAGGTTATTTCTGGTAGCTATCTGGGAAATGTGAGTGGTTTTTCAGAATGGATCATGCTGGCTGTCCCTGGAGCAGGCTATCCAGGGACTCAGTGGAATCTCTGGATTTNAGCACGGTGTGCCCCAAAGCAAGAGGAGGGGAAACCCAGTGTCTGCTTTCCCAGTGGTGAAGGTTTCGATGTGTAGAGATGTTCAGAAGCTGACAGTGCCCCAGAGGTATGTCACCACTCCTGCCAAGAACTATCAAAAAGTTTGGTGGTATTTCTAGACCGGCTTGGCAGAGAAGTCTTGACTTTACATTTCAGAATGCTGGCTCATCAGGAATGTGTCTGAGTGCCCATTTGCTTCTGCGAGGGATGGGCACAGAGTGGATTTCTAACGCCACCGCATGAAGCTTGGCTTTGGGAAAGATCAAGGTTAGGATGTGTAGCTGAATTTCTGACCTGACTTCCACAGTTGTGTGATGTGTGAGTTAAGCAGAGGGAGGAAAGTCAGAGGAGGCAAAACACAGCAAGGTACAGAGTCCATGAATAGCCTGTAAAATTTCTTGATGAAGACACGGGTGACACATGGGAGATGTGGGTGCTGGAGAAGGCAGAAGGTCCAATGCTGAGGGGACTGAGAAAGAACTGTACAAAGTCTTTGGGAGTGTGGAGATTATTTAAATGAATGCTGGTTTTATAGGGATATTTTAAGACAGTGAAACATTGGCATTGTGATTCCTTGGAAAGTATACAGGCTTAGTGTATTATCTTT
>VWZY01000012.1:68220-87201 GCA_013399075.1 Chloroceryle aenea
CTTACCTGGCTTTGAAGTTGGCTTTGCTTAGAGGTACTGAATGAGCTGGACCAGATAATCTCCAGAGGTCCCTCCCAACCTTGAGTATTCTGTGGCAGAAATCTCTCTGGCAAGTTTCTTGCCTGTGTTTGTTTACAATAAAATCTGTTGGGGTATTTGCAGAAAAAATAAACAAAACGTCATATTGTGATTGCAGACAAGTACATGGCAGGCTGAGAAAAGCTTGCTTTCAAAGTCTTTGCATGAGTATTTCACATACCCCCTTAGGGCCATACCTTTTAGTGGTGGTGCCTTCATCAACACCTTGATGCTCTGCCAGTTTTACCTGTGCCATGTGCTCTCTGTTCCCTTGGCATTTTTATCTAGCTCGGTTGTGCCTGAGGAATTTCCTGCTCCATTTACTGGTGATTACATGGTAGAAAAGCATCCACCCTTTACAATCTGTCTTATAAAACCGAGTAATGAGCCTATAGTTCCCCCAGAGTATGGAATGTGCAGGTTACAGGCAGCACGGTGTGCCCCAAAGCAAGAGGAGGGGAAACCCAGTGTCTGCTTTCCCAGTGGTGAAGGTTTCGATGTGTAGAGATGTTCAGAAGCTGACAGTGCCCCAGAGGTATGTCACCACTCCTGCCAAGAACTATCAAAAAGTTTGGTGGTATTTCTAGACTGGCTTGGCAGAGAAGTCTTGACTTTACATTTCAGAATGCTGGCTCATCAGGAATGTGTCTGAGTGCCCATTTGCTTCTGCGAGGGATGGGCACAGAGTGGATTTCTAACGCCACCGCGTGAAGCTTGGCTTTGGGAAACATCAAGGTTAGGATGTGTAGCTGAATTTCTGACCTGACTTCCACAGTTGTGTGATGTGTGAGTTAAGCAGAGGGAGGAAAGTCAGAGGAGACAAAACACAGCAAGGTACAGAGTCCATGAATAGCCTGTAAAATTTCTTGATGAAGACACGGGTGACACATGGGAGATGTGGGTGCTGGAGAAGGCAGAAGGTCCAATGCTGAGGGGACTGAGAAAGAACTGTACAAAGTCTTTGGGAGTGTGGAGATTATTTAAATGAATGCTGGTTTTATAGGGATATTTTAAGACAGTGAAACATTGGCATTGTGATTCCTTGGAAAGTATACAGGCTTAGTGTATTATCTTTAACCAAATCCACTAAATAGCTGTGGCCTCTTATGAAGAAGGCTCTAACAATGAAAGCAGCAGTTATGCTGGAGTTTCAGTTCCACCTAAAAGGGCTGCTTATTTTTCATGTCAGGTACAGTAGATATTCTGATGGATTTCGGATGGAGTGACCTTTTCCTGTGGAATTAGAGCTTTGTCTCCCTGTGTAGCCCGTTGCTAAGATGGCCAGTCTATCCCAATACACATCCTTGCAGGTGAAGAAACAAATCAAATGGCTGCATCTTTTTCCTATTAATTTCCAGACAAAGAACAATTTATCTCTGTCTGTCATACAACATTTTTTCTTTAGTGTAAAGTGAAAGCTTACTAGATGTAATAGAATAGGCAGGTATTGTTCCTTGAATGGTTTGTTCCTGTGATGTTTTCCTTCTAGACTTTACGGTTGCCAATCTGCAGAGGGAACATTTCTAATTTGGCCTGCTACTTTATCTATAAACTGGGAACCATTGTCTTGTATTTCAAGGCTTTGAGCTGCTTTTCTGGTGAGGCAGGTAACTGTGCAACGAGGGAAGTATGAGCTGTTGCTTCTGAAATTTTTAAGAGTTGTGGTGTTTGAAAGGTAACAGAAACTGGGGAACTGCTTCCCTGCGGTGTCAGGCAGTGCACCACGTACTGGACTCAGCACTTGCAGCTGTAACAATCACAGTCTCTTTCCAAAACCATTTTATGCTCTGATCACTGACTTGGGAGAGAGCATTGTTTGACAGCAGTGTTTAGTGAGGTTTTAAGGTTCCTATTTGGATCCTAAATAAGAAAATGCAGCCAAAGACAGTTTCCAAAACCCTTATTGTTCTAGATCATTTGACAGGTGTATTGAAATACTAAATGCTGTCTTCCTCATCTTTCCTATGTTTATGAACCAGCCAAGGGTCACCTTTTCTTTCAGAAGAAGGGCAGGAATACCTGCTATTAGAAGATTTTGAAAGTAAAAAGATTCCACTGCAGTGAGTGAACGGTAGCTGTTCTCGGAATGTGTGTGAGAAATTAATCACAGAGCCATTAACTTGCCTGAAAATACTGTTTGTTTGAGATGCATCTTGCATGGTGTTCTGCAAGTTTTAACAGAGGTCTGTGTAACTTTGCCTTCCATTTGCTGGAAATAGAGCTGGTTTATTATTTGTTTGTTTGTTTATCTACCCACACTTTGATTGTGCTTGCTGTTTCTGTCCCAGATTGCTGGCACACAAGAGCAGTTTTGTTGTCACATTGGTCACAGTGTTGTGTTTAATAGGTCATATTGATTCCTGCAGATGGGAAAAGAATCAGCTCGAAAACATAAGTGGTCCAACCAGATCAGATACAGCATATTCAAAAAAGGGATGATTACCCCTCAAATTAAAACACTTTATAATTTTTTTTTCCCCAAGTGTCTGTCAACAAGTACTTTTTAGTACATGGCTCCCCCTGCCACAATACCCCACCTCTTGTTGATGTGCCTTAGTGGGCAGTCCTTGTAGGTCAGCAGCCTGTACAGTTACCACTTCTTGATATGTGGAAAGAGGTCTCCAGCCCTAGAACAGAGTACAGAATAGTTTGGCCACTTAGCATAACTTGCAGATAGGTGATGCTCACGTGTGATAACACTGAATTCATGCTGCAGTCCTCTGCTTATGGAGAGAGTGAGGAGTTGTCAATGTGTTATACCCAACTTTGCCATTATTTTAAACAGAGGTGTAAACAGCCATTAGTACTTAGCTTAATAACCAGCTGTTAATGGAATATTTAAGCTGTTTGAGAGGGGTTTTTGAGCTGTTCTGAAGTGTGTGGGGAAAAGAATAAAATTTTCAGATAACATTCTTCTGTGCAACAGCATCCTGCATCTGAAATCCCTTGTAAAAACAGCAACTGCTACAACAACAACAACAAACAGCCAACAACAACAAAATAGCAGTAGAGCTTGTCCCTTGGACTCTAGTCCTAACCTAAATTTCCTTGAGGAAATGTGAATGAACTATGTGTCATAGATTTTCAGAACTGTAAATGGTGCTCTTATCTCTGGGGGTTAATACTGATTTTTGAAAACAAGTTAAACTCCAGGGGCTGAATTTTCCTGTCTTCATTTTGGTGTAAACTGTTTCCTTGGGCTGTGTTTCAGACTAACTTCAAGCTTTTGGTCTTGCAGAATCAGTATATAAATTCATATTTTGAAAACTATTTCAAGAGACCAAGAAGCTGTTCCCAAAAGATTACTTTTAAAAACATGAAGTAAATCAGCAGTGCCCTCCTAAAATGAGAACTGTAAGTTGTTGCTGTCAGCTAAGCAAATGACAGACCTGGCTGCCTCACATGTCATGGTTTTTGAAAGCCTTCTGTTTTTACAAGTGCTCATGATCAAGAAAGTAGCAGCAACATTCACTTTGACCCAGAAAAAAGTCCTTAAATTAAAAACTATACAGTTTTTTTCTTTCAGGTGATGGGTAGTCCTTAAGCACTGACACCTTCTGTGTGCTGCTGTTCAGTTTTGAGCTTTGGTTCTAGAGCCCTGCATGTTTTTTAGTGTTTATATTTATGTGTGTGTTTATATTTTATTTCTGTTGTTTGGGAACTGTATTTTTTTCACTTTCAAGTATATTCTAGTGAATGGGAATTAATTATTTTGGTTCTACATTTGCATATCAGTGTCCAGCTTCTCTAGCTTGCCCACTTCATTTTGCTAGCATATAAAATAGAGACCACAATCCTTGCCATACTTGCTCATTCAAAACGTGTGTGACTTTTGCTTGGACTTTGATTGGAATGAATACCACAGAACCAGAAGATTTTGTCTACCAAGTGAGGAACTCCTGAGTGAATCCTTCGAGAAGGAATCCTCAAGAGCCAGGGCTGCAGCAGGGGCTGAGCTCCAAGTGTAACGTAGTCATACAGTATGTTCACGACTTGCTGTGCACTCTGTAACCTCGTGTAGTTCCTTCAGTCCTCTACACTCGTATTTTTTTGGCAGTGTGTTAAACTTCCAGTGGTTTGTTAATGAATTTTTGAAGCTCTGAGGCAAAAGTAGTAAACTGTTAGCAAACAAGAAATATGTTTTTGATGGTCAGAGCTGTAAGGAACGCAGGAAGTTTCACTTCCTTGGTTGTGCCAAGCATAAACTCTTAATGAGAACATTCTCTTTTGGGGGGACCTATTAAAGTAAGGGCAGATTAATGTTCAGAGTCACACAGAGACCAATTCCAACCAGTGAGATGGAACTTAAATAGTTGTTTTAAACTAAAAACCAACCAAGTAAAATGAACAAAAACCAAAACCAACAAAGAAAAAACCCACCCCCCCAAAAAAAAATAGTGAAGGGGAAAAGATGATACAATTCAAGATGGACAACTGGCCTAAGCCACTCGAACTGATGGATGATTGTAGCTCTGCTACTACAGAGGAAAAAACCCCAGTTCATTAGGTGAATGACATTTTTCCTGACTGCAGATGTCCAGTCTAAACTAATCACATTCCCCTGATAGGTGGCAGAGAAGCACTTTGGGAGTGATCTATCGGGTTTAGAAGGATATCTAAGAACAGCAGACTGGGTTTCATTCAGTCTCCATTTCTCCAATGACTGCAGAGGAAACCTAAATGAATAGCTAAACTGGATTTCTTTCTTCTCGGGTTACCAGAAACCCAGGAGATAAACTCATCCATCCCTTAAAGACATTTTTGCACAGTCTTATGGGCAAATTGAAATTTGAATAATAAATTCTGGTTGTGATCACTTAGACATAGAAAGCCTCTTAAAATAAGGGGATGGGGAAGCACTGCTTGTGGTAGTCATGCTGTTGATTTTCACGGATTTTATTCCTCAGAAGTTTTGTAAAATACACTTTCCAGTTTCTTAATAGGGCTTAGGAAGAGCGGAGCAGCTGCGCGCTGAGACACGCACGCTGAAATACTGATGGATAAATTAATGCAGTGGTGTGGTACCATGGTGATGAAGAGAGGAACTGGCATGGTATGATGGATCCAAAAGTGTACAGACTGCATTAGTTCCACCTTGGTTAGTGTTTTGCCCCTGTCTGGAGATTCACTTAAGCAGGGAGTCAGACTGATAACAGAATTTCTCTGCCTGGAGCAAGGTAACTGGGGAGGTTTAAAAAAAATATAAAAAAAGATTGCAGTGTGTTTACCTTGTGAGTTTACTGGTTAGTACCAGTAATAATGAATGTGTTTTCATACCAGATGGAATTTCCAAATGAATCAAAGGTAAACTCTTGTGCAGATATATCCAACAACACTGCCTTAACTTGCATTCAATCAAATCCACTGTGTTGCACTTGCATCCTGTGGATTCCCCCCCACCCCAAAGAGCATGCAGTCTTCCTCCTGTTGCTCCTCTTACCTGTTATTTATTTCTCCTTTAGGTATTTTAAACCAGTTTTATATGTTCAGTAGATAACTTTAGGTATGCACTTCAGGGTGTCACAAGCAGTCTTATTTTTTCCTCTAATGCCTTTTTCATACCAATTTGAACTAGCAAGTACTATAAACCCAAGGACTGAGTGCATTATTTTCTCCTTTAACAGTGCCATTAACGTGCTGCAAGTTTGCAGCATGGGCTAAAAAGAAAAAAAAATAGGAAATATTTCACAGCCCCCAAGCAAACTCTGCTCCAAATTGGTGTCATGGAAGGCACTTGCTTTATGAAACATCAGCTTGTTCAGCACTGCTATAGCCCCACACCTTGTTACTTGTTTCACATGCATGGGTTTGTATGTGTGTAGTTACTGAGAATCCTTAAGTACTACTGTTTGAGTTGCTGTATTTCATTTTACAAATAAAATCGGAAGAGACTGATAGACTTTTTCATTGTTTATGTTTTAAATGTTGTCTATTTCTAATGTTTCCTTTTCTTTATGTCTATCAACATTTTAATCTTGCATGTAGATCTCATGCTGACTCTGCAAAATCCAGCTCTTCGGAAACAGACTGCAATGATAACGTGCCCTCCCATAAAAACCCGGCCCCACCAGCGAGCAAGCATGCTGTGAATGGTGGTTTTCAGCAGCAAGGGGTCTACGACTCTCCACCTTCTCGTGGTGGAGTGACACTGGCAGACTGCAGCCTTTATAACCTGCCTAGGAGTTACTCACAGGATGTTTTACCGAAGGCAGCGTCTCCATCTGGGACTGATGCAGAAGGAGAGCAACATGTTTTCAATACCCCATCAGCAACGTCTTCGTTAGATGCACAGATGAGACACATCTCCATTAGTTATGACATTCCCCCCACGCCTGGAGGTACTTACCAGATTCCACGAACTTTTCCAGAGGGAACATTGCCTCAGACTTCCAAACTGGAGACTATTCCAGATATTCCTCCACCTCGGCCACCCAAACCTCACCATGCCGCAGATCGATCTCCTGTGGAAACCTGTAGCATTAGTCGCACTGCTTCAGACACTGACAGTAGTTACTGCATCCCCACAGTGGGAATGCCACCCTCACGCAGCAATACCATTTCAACTGTAGACTTAAATATCTTTCGGAAAGGTCAGTATTCCATCTTTTATCCCCCTTTTCCAGAGTTGTTGCGTGAAATGATGTAGTTTGTGATGCGTGATGTGATACGAATGGGCTGAATGATATGAGGAGCATTTCCAGCCTTTAAAAGCAAACCCTTGACAAAGCAGTCTGTGATTGCAATGCTTAAAATATGCAAGAAAGAGGAAGGAAAAAAAAGAAAATCATTAAAGAAAATCATCAAAACAGAGAACATCAGTAAGGGATGTATGTTGCACTGTGGCATTCAGTCTTAGCTGAAAGTATTTGAAGACCTAGACACTTTTGTGATGTTGCTCATCTGTAAAAAACAGCAGTTAAGAGCTAACCATCTTTTGGAGACTATCTTTTGCTACTAAGTTTGTATGGCTGAGTTCAGTGCTGCCAGTATCAAGCTTTCAAACCAGCCGGTGTAAGGTGAGTGTGGATGACCCAAATCTGCAGAAGCTGGGAGTGTTTCATGAAGGTTGGTGGGGCTTGGTGTATACCTGAAGCTTTGAGACCCATCCTGATCTGGTCGTCCTAGCCACTGCCCTTTCTTTCACTCCTGGTGTTAGATATGCATACTGCCCTTAAGTAAAATGTAAGTTGTTCCTTATAGTCACCTAAATGATGTTGTTCTAGATGTGCTAGTGCATTTTTGTTACTGTTTTTCCTTTAGCAGATGGGTGCATTTCAGGTCCTAGAAAACCTGATGGAACTACTTAGAGTTCAGTGTTTCTTGTATTTATTTTCTGTCTGATGGCTTCTGTGGTGGTGTTGGGTTTTTTTTGTTGTTGTTCCTGTTCTTATTTTCTCAGATATAAACCCGAGAAATTCAGTGAGAGGTGGAGATTGGGAAACTGATAATTTATTGTTAACCACTCCTCAGCCAAGAGGTTGGGTTTTTTCAGGTTCCTGAGACAGGCAGACATTACTGTTGTTTTGCAAGTGAGATTTTAAACTGATCAGAGGCAATGCTAAGGTCAGAGGGGCTGTTAAAGGAAAATTGTTTGTGTTAGGTATGGGCTTAGGAGGCTAAAATGAGAAAGGGGATGGGGGCAGTGTACAGAATGGATGTGATCATACAGGTGCTCAGTATTATCCTGTTTGTTATCAGTTTTGTAGGTTAAATGTAATAATTTTTGTGGTGATTAGTGTTTTAAAATGACAAAGTAACACCCTGAAGGAAAGACCCTTGTTTGCTTGACTCCTCTTCTCTCATTTTCCTAAATTTCAAAGTGAGTATTCATCTGCCCAAAGCTGAGATTGTCAGCCTCAGGACCAGTAGCCTTTCTGACAATACTGTTTTAACTTGGCACTCACTAGCAGAAGTGTTTATTTTTCCTCTGAAGTAGAAATCTCAAAAAAAAAAAACCAACCCAAAACCCAAACCTTCAGAACTGTTTTTTTCAGGCCAAGGCAGGGATAAATTCCTGGGGTTCTCCCACAGTTTCTGTCTTGGCACAGTGGAGAATGGCTTGCCCGTTGCAGGGTAAGGCAGCTTGTCACCTGCATGGGCCAGCAGGATCTGGGACACAGATGTCTCACGAACACCTCTGTCCACCAGAGGAGCAGCCACAAAGCTGAGGACCTTCTTAACGTGGACTGCCAAGAGCCAGGACCTTGAAAATGGAGAGGTCTTTGGATCTGTAGCAGTTTGTTGAAACTGAAAGCCCCTGGAGACTGCCCCAGGGAGCTGAGCACAGGGGTTCTCCTTGTCCTGCCACTGACTGAATCCTGTTGAATTGGCCCTTGCCAAGAGAAGGGTATTCAGTCAGAAATCCTCCCTCCAGACCCCAAATTGCATCTTCTGTTTGTTTACTTTAGAATAGGTTTTTCATGAGGCCCTCAGTATCTCAAAACCTATTCTGAACTGATTGTTTAAGCCTGGCTATTTGAAAGGAAGACTTTGCTGCTTCTTCAAAAGGAAAAATTACTTTCTGTTCTTGCCATGGAAAGATGCCACTAAGGGCCTCAAATCGTGACTGATGAGTGCACAAACTGATGTTTGTGAACACAGACATCTCAAGAATATAGGTAAAATCTCTGGGCCCCAGCTTCAGGAGGTGTGTCTGTCTGCTCTCCGAAGCAGACAGTAAATAACAACAGACTCTGGATGCCTGGTGCCAAGTGACAGGAACAGGGATGATAAATAGCCACTTTCTCTTCTTGTTTCTTTAGAAATTAGTTCTCAAGACTGTTATGATATTCCACGAACGTTTCCGAATGACAGATCTAATTCATTGGAGGGCTTCCATAACCACTTTGTAAGTATGACTTGATCTGATGAGAGGCGACAGTGACAGTGCTTGAATGCTCTTTGTTCCCATCTGAAAAGCAAGCTGGATTGTGTTTGTGATTTTTTTGGTTTTGTTTTTTTCCCATTTCAGTAGAGTGTATTTATCTGAGTAGATTAGGTTAAAAAGCTCATATGATTCACAGCTGATGGCATGACTTATTTTGTTAAAGGAAATATATGTTAATTCTAGAAAAACAGAAGCATGTTGACAGTGGGAAGTGTTTCAAGTGAAGAACTAGATGAAAATTATGTCCCAATGAATCCCAACTCTCCTCCACGACAGCATTCCAGCAGCTTCACTGAACCTATCCAGGAAACAAACTATGTACCAATGACACCAGGCACGTTTGATTTTCCGTTATTTGGGAAGCAAGTCCCTCCTCCTGCTCACATGGGTTTCAGGTCCAGTCCAAAGACCCCTCCCCGACGGGCAGTACCTGTTGCAGAATGTGAGCCGCCGCCAGTGGATCGGAACCTCAAACCAGACAGAAAAGGTGAGGAAAATGTCCAATAGAAGTTGTTTTTTCTCATTTAAGAAGATGACATGGTTCTCCCAACTTCTGATCAGTGGGAAATTGATATTTTAGGAATTCTAACAAAACATTTTGAGCCTAGGAGAAAGCCATAACATAAAGGAATTCTAGGATTATTTTTGACCGTATTAAAGCATCAGAATAACAACAGCAAACACAAGCACATGTTAAATTGTCTTGATGTAGTTACTGATGAAAAAATGACCCAATTGCACAATTGCTAACTCTCAGAAGTTTTTATTTGTTTTGAGTTTTGTTTAATCCTTATACATAGAAGACAGTTGGCCAGCTTGTGATGGAAAGAGAGCACACGAGGCATTGGGTAGAATACACATTTCTAGCCATAACAGTGCTTGGTACAGAATCAGTACATGATTTCCATCATAGGGAGTGAAAGGTAGAGATAATTCATTTAACTGGTTTAGGTATTTGTTTATGTAAGCACTGTTTGAAAAAATTAATTGTTAGAAGAATGAGTTGCATATTGTGCTGCTTTTCAGACCTGCAAGTATGCAGTGGTCTTAGAAATTCTTACATGGAATAATTCTTACAAATGTGTTCAAATGAAGGAAGAATTAGATTGAAGAAATAGTGTTTGCTACTGAGTAGGTAGTGTTGCATCTTTGTTTTGCTCTGTAAAAGTGAGGAAAACCACTTGATGTTGGAGCTGGTAATGCTTAAGTGTTAGTGGCCACATGTGGCAGTCTCAGGGAAAACATTTAACACGTGGGCTGTGAAGCTACCTTAAATATTTTTTCCTCTGGATCCACATGGGAGGAGGGAACTGCTAATTCAAGCCAGCTCTTAAGATATGTTTGATTTATTACAAGAGCTTGGTGCCATGCTTGTATGAACTGAATAGGTGAAAAGTTTCTTGCCTTTACGGAGTGTGGTAGATTAAATTCATAAAGCAACAGGAAAACTAGATTTATGTGGACATGTCTGAAACTCATGAATGTATGCAAGATGACTGTTGTGAGTCTGAGGAAGCTGCAACAGCTTCAGTGACAACATGGAAAAAAATCCCCAGATTTTAGGCAGGCCCTTCAAACCTGTTCTAAAAAAGTGAACTTCTTGAATCTGGTATGTAGTGGGTTTACTTTTCCTTAAAATAAGGATTACTTGGTTGACTGATGCTCTTAAAAGAAGGTACAGTTGTGCTGTGTCTACAGGAGACACCTTCAGAGAGAATCACCAATATACAGCGTAGAGTTTCCAGTTAGTCTGAAACATCTTCTCAGCCAGCCTATCAGAAATACAAGTAAATGCTTAAGCAACTTATTTCCCTACTACACAGTTTTTTAAAACAAGATAACTAACTTTCTTGTAGAAGTGGGAACTAAATAACATTAGGTCAAATGTCTGAACTATTTTGTATGCAATTAAGTCCTGTTTTTAAAATTATGTGCTTGAAAAATGAGTATTTACACTGAGAATGGCTGACTTGATTTTGGAGGAAAACTCTATGGCAAATATTCAGAGAATCCCAAATACTCCCTAACTAAACCTTTAAATTAGTAGTATTAACACTGTGAAAAGAGCCTGTAATTAAGTGAAGTAGATACCACTATGATATGGATGATCTCAGTGTGAAATGGGAGGTACCACATCTCATTCTGGCTGTCCATCTTCAGAAAATGAGGCATGGCCTTTTGCAAGATGTTGGCTTGGGTATAATTATTTCTGTATTACCAGACAGTAGTTTTGTTTAGTTCTTAAGAAATGCTGGACAGTAACAGACTGCTGAAAGCTGATACTAGAAAATAGTCTCAAAATAAATATTTTAAAATTTTAAATATTTTCCCTGACAGGCCAGTTTGTGTATTTTACTGATAAAATGTTTAACCTTCAAAAGTAGTAAATTTCTGTGTCTCAAAGCTGCTTGCTTTGGCTGTTGGCAGTGCAAAGCAGTTGCACAGATGTCTGCTGGGGCAGCATTGCTGCTCTTGCATCTCTCTCTCTGAAACTGAACTAGTATTTCACATTCTAAAAGTGGCATGTAAGGCTCCTCCTTTGCTCCCTTCCTCAAATGCTTTATAGCTAGAAAGATCTAGCTAACATCAGGGAAAAAAGATTTTTGGATGTACTAACATACTACTTAATGGGTGTAGAGTGACTGGCTCCATTTTTTTTGCCTGTGGACTTTTAAAAGCTGTTACCACTCTAAAACAATATGATTATCTAATATAATTTAGAAGATGAAATAATTTCTAAGTAAAACCATCCCCAAAAGTCAATACTGTATAGTAAACACTTAGGGGCTGAAAACAACATTGAAGATCTTGAGCTACTGCGGGTGGTGTAAGGATTCTGGGGTATCACTGAGGGTTTATAACAAACACACACTGGCTCACTCAAATTTTATCAGGTGTACTACTGCGAGTCTTCCATTGTCAAGAGAGCAGATAGGATGATGTGTGAGGACAACATTGTATTCCTCATTCAGTGGTTGAGTTCTCCATGCAAATAACCCCTTCCAGAAATACCTTTGGGGAAAAAAACCTGCAGTTCCTTTGGAAACAAGCCTCTTGTTTTAGTGGACCTTTACCTAACTAAAACAAGTGTGTGCTTTATGTCCTGTGGAGTTGCTTTTCCAGCTTTCAAGTTCTTGTAGCAACTTCAGTTACTCAGGTTGTTTCTGCTTGTCCAAATGTACTACAGTGGTCTTCTGCTACAAATCAGTCCATAGAAATTATCAAGCTTGCCAGTATGTTAAAAAACAAAAATTAGGCGTTTGGTTTGGTTTGGTTTTATTTCCTTTATACTAAAGAACCATCATCTACATTGACTTTTGTATTTGCTTTTTGGCTGCTTTAGCTTGCCACTGTTGCATGTAGTTGTGATGCTCAGTTGGAAGCCCTGTTTATAGCAAAATGTTTCAAACACAGGAAATATTGCATCCATCCGTGTAGTTGGGTCTTAGTCTCTGAATTGTTCAAAGACTGTAACTGATTCTGCCGTAGAGCAGTTGCATGACATTTGCTGGACAGTCACATGTTCCTTCTTCCAGATGCTGTTTACCCAAGAAGGAGCAGTAGAATTAAAGGTGCTGAAATGCAGTGAGGTGATGACTCCCTAGACAGTGAAGGCAGCAAAGAACAGCCAGGTTCTCTTCTGCTCTACCTCATACTTTCCCCCAGGGCTCTTCAAAATATCTCAAAAGGGTTGTGACATGAGGCAGTGGTTCCTGTGATCTCCATCCTGCTGACAGCTTGCAGCACTGCAGTGAATGTTTTGCTGCTCCCCAGGGAGCCCCTCTGTGTAAAAAGGCAGGTCCCATGTGGCTGGGCTGGCAGTCCATAAGAAGGTTTTAAGGCCTGACAGAGGGTCTGTCATTCTAGATGATCTCAGTCTTCAGTACAAATATGACATAAGTCAGAGATCAAGGAAAGAACGTGGCCAAAAATAAAAGGGGTAGGGTATGAATTGGTTTTTGTATATCAGGAGGCAGCAGCATTTGAGTGAGGTGATATTTGAGCAACTGGAGGTATCTGTGAGCCTCTGGGACTGGCTGTCTTCATCCCCATGATTTATTTCTGGGGGCAGGGGGTGGGTTTGTGATCTTAAAGCAAGACTTCAAGACCAAACAACTGCAAAATGAGATGAATTTTTCTTTTATGATAATGCTATTTTAGCTGTCCAGAAAGACTCCTCCTAGCTATGTAACATTTAGTGTGTGTGGACATCTCATCTGTGAAGTTCAAAGGTCTTAAGAAACATGTGCTTGCCATCTTGACTGATAAAGCATAGTTTTTCAATATCTGAATCAAACATTTAAGTCAATGCTGGAATTGGCAATGGTGGAATTTAGTTCTTCAGAGTCTCTGCTTGGTGCCCTACTTACTGTAGCTTGGTAACTTTTTGTCTGAGGGACTGCATGTCTCTGTACCAAAGTTAATGTTCTGAAAACAAATACATGAGCAGTGTGCATATGGCTGAATTAACAATTCATGACCATGGTGGAATGAAAATCAAAAGTTAAGTCTCCTTCATTTGCCTATAGTGTGACACAGCCATTTTTGCAGTGGTTTTTGATCCATAGTACTTAATACTTTATGAGAGTGTTTGGTTTAGCACCGATCGTAGTTCAGGGTCCCGGGGAGCTGTGATGGAGCGACGTACACGGAATCACCCAGAGGACTGCTGGCAGAGGCAGTAAAGAAGTTGGGATTCCCAGCCTACAGCATGGTACTGGACTTGGCTCCATTTGTCTTGAATAGCAGTTGTATTTGCCTGAATGTTGTTAGAGTTTAATTGCATTTAAGATTATTTTAAACAAGATTTTCAGTCCTAGTTTCAGGTTGGATTGCACAGAAATCAAAAGAAACCAAAGCGGGGGGTAGAATCTCAGGAAGTTGTCACTTGTGATTGTTTTAAAAATGTTACAAAATTTATCTGAGGTTTTTATCATTTAAGAGGTTACGAGACATAATTTGTGTGGTTAAACCACAGGTATGTGGATCGCTTATAAAAACGCGGCCGTATCTTTCCCATGACTTCTCATGAGCATCCCCCAAAGAGGTTACCTTCATAGAAAATCTAGTTTTCCAATTTAGGAGCTCAGGCCCACTTTGAAGAGGTCATGGTGTACAGAGATTTCACATGGCAGGAAGCATCTGACACATTCTGGGCCCCATAGGACCCACTGTGGTGCATCTGGATGACCAGCAAAATCAGCTGGTTTTGTAATGCAGTGTGATGCTGTGAAAATCCCAAGCAAAATAAGTAGTTCTTAAGGAAATTAAGAAGCCTCATTAATCATGAAATTCATGATAAATAGCCTAGTGAAGAGTTTTCTTGTTGAATATTTACATGTTTGAGTGTCTGAGGTGGACAATTTGAACATGCTGCCCATCCTGATACATCAGGAGAACCATACTAATCTGAAATAAAACTTCTGAGGAACAGTTGAGGCAACAGGAGCTGACATTTCTTTAAATTTAATAATTGCTGGAAGTTGGTAGTGCAGTGTTCTTGCTTGTCTTGCATATCCTTAAATAAAGGGTCACTCACTCATTTGCCCTGGCTTTAGGACAAACAGGCACTGAGAAATTGTGAGTGGTGATTTGAATCAGTAGCAAGAACTCATTTGAAGATCTGTTGAAAAAGAAACTGTAACTTTCATGATGACTTTCCTGAGCAGAGCTACTGTTCATTTTGCTTTTAAGGAATCCATGTATTTAATCCTTCTGTTTACTCTTGGAAGCTGCACCTCCTGTTCCATTCCATTTAGCAATTTTAAAAATAAGTTTTTGGGGGTTGGTTTCTGTTGGTGTTTTTTTTTAAATCTTCTTTTCCCTACAAGCTTCAAAGACTTCCATTTAGATTAAAATTATGCTTCCTTCCATGGCTGTACTAAATTACTTCTACAAGGCTAGTTTGTACTTAATAGCTTTAAATTAAATGTATATAGCTCCTTGGTACGATACAGCAGTTCTTAACTTGCAGCTGTGATTTGTCTTACAAAACTCTGAAACACCAAATAATTTCAAGTAAACATTTTATTTGGATGGCTGCATCACAGCTGCAAAGGAAGCTATGGTTTACTGGACATAATGGTTTTAAAAAAATGGAACATAGGAGCTTTCTGAACATAGAAAGGAAGACCTCTACTGATAGTGGCTGTAGAGGTGGTAGTGTAGAACTCCAAAGATGCCAGAAGAGCAGGAACAAAAGAACATTTTTCTTCCCTCTGTACAATTTTTCTCTTCTTAGCTGTGTGCTCAATGCCTTTTTAAGGGAGCCTAGTTTGTTTATATATATATAGTCCTGCTATTCCATTGGATTTTTTTTAGAGACTTAATGTTAGGGTTGATTTTTCCAGTGAACAAGTTAAACTCCGTTAGTGTTGTCTTGTGTTGTTTGTGAGTTTTTTGTTTTGTTGGTTTGTTTTTTTTTAAAGAGGGAAAGCAATCTCACGTAGTATCTTGGACTTATGACTCTTAAGAGCAGCTTTAAACTACTAAGCAGTGAACACTGCAGAACACTGTACTTTGGTCTTAAACCACTGTCGTTGTTATTGAATGCTTTTAGTTCTTCACGCCTTGGTGACTTTTAAATACAGATGTGTAGAGTTACTTGCAAATTAGAGTAGTTAAATAGTATTTGGTTGATTAATAGCTCCGATAGTCTCTGAATAGTTTTTATGGCATTTGGCAAGTATTTTATGAAAACTAGAAAACTAGTGAACCTTAGCTGCCAGATGCAGTTGGACTTTTTATAATCAGAGACTTTTTCCAATTCTTTCTTAATTTCTGGAGCAAAGTACCAGTGATCTGAGAGGAGTTATTTTGAGAAGATGAAAATGTCTAAGCAAACTGGAGAGCCTCTCTTTAGATAACTGCTTTTTGTATTTCATAATGTTGAAAGAGTAAGTTTACTTCAGCTTGTTTTTACTGTCCTACAGAGATTGTAGTTATCATCATCCGTGTGGTATCGCTGATCAGGATTTAGCACATTATCAATATTCTTATTTGTTGCTGCATGCTAGTATGGAAATGGATGTGAATGTTGTATAACTAAATGCATGTTTCTAATTAGAAGTACCTTGGCAGGAAATAGTCTTAATAAAAACAGAGATGAAAAAGCAAATTCAGGATATTTGTCGAGCTCTGTGCTGAAGATCATGTACTTGGGAATCAGAGTTCACTGGGTTGAGGAAGAGAAGGAAAGGGGGAGGTTCTTCTGCAGAACTGAACACTGAATAATAAACCCTGTGGGACTAAGACTGTGAGCTTCAGCCTTGTTTTTTATGGAAAAATCTACAGTGGTCCTGCAAACTGGAATACTTGGACCTCGGTGCGAATCTCAGTTTCCTCTAGTTACAGAGAAAAGGGAGGAATATGTGTATTTTATAATGGAAACAAGAAACTGCTCTTAGCCGCTGAGGTAGCTGGTTTTGCCTTTTGCTCTCCCCCCTCCTATTCCAAGTAAAGCATTTCTCTAGCATTCCTACATCTGATCTCCTTGTCTCATACGGATTAGTCCTGTTGGCCAGGAAACAGCATTAACAGATCACACATTTCTTAAATTTCATGTTAAGTTAGTAGATTTGCCATAAAATTTTAAGCCCTATGCAGCCAGCATTTAAATAGAGTTGGCCTCTTTTGTGAGGATGTTTGCAATTTCCTGACGTAAATCCCTTGCTAGCAAGCCATGGAGCAAGCAGCCAGTCAGAAAAGCAATGTTCTGAACAGCAATTTTGTTCAGTGCTAGCCCTTCAAGGCGATAGCCAGAAAACAAATGGGGCTCTTCAGTGAGAGGGTTGTGTCCTCAAAACCAAAAATGTTAGGATCCACCTACTCTCATGAAGGAATTTGCTACAGTGGGACCCCTCCCCCCCCATTTTATTCCAAGTGTTTTATGGAAAACAAAAAGAGAGCATATCTGCTGATGGAAAAACCAAAAGTTTTTTTCCATTTAAACCATTATTTGAAACAAAATCAAACATGTGAAATGGACTCTACTCCTGATGACTTCTCAGACAAAGGCAGCATTGACACACGCCGAAATGCCAGGAGCAGAATTCCTGCCATCTGAGTGCACTCTAATGCTAGATCCATAATCGCTTGTTCTGCTTGGCAGTTTTTACAAGCAGCCATTTGTTAGAAAAATAGACTTCATTAGTGATTTTTTCAGCTCTGAGTGCCCTTGCACAGTATTTGGCTGATAGAACGTGCAGAAGTTGAGCTTCTCACTCCTTGCTGTAGCACTTTGCATTTCACAGGTGGTGACTTGACTGAACAGTGAAAACATCTAATTTTCACTTCTTGTTTGGTTGGTTTCACTTGCCATAACTTACTTGGGTTGTGTTTTTATTTTTTCTCTTGTAGGTTTTCATCCAGTAGTGTTGCAACACAATGTATTTCCTTCTCTGTTAAAATTAAAAATAAATAACCCCCCACCTTTTTTAAACCTAAATTTCCCTCTCCCACTTTTTGTGCAAGTCAGAAGCATTGTCTTATGTTAGTGCTTAAACATTAAATGAGAGAAATCCCTTCTGAGGGAGTAAGGGATATTAAGGGCTTTCTGTGCCCTAGCTCATGTTACTTTATCTTCTTAAATGAGTAAAAATGAGGTGAAGGAATTCTGCACTACAGACATAAATGAGCAACCTCAGTTTTGTGATGGTGATCCTCCCTTCTCTTCTGCTTTGCCTGCTGCCAAGTTTTGGGGTTTTTCTACTTTTCTGTTGTACAGTGTAAGGTCCTCAACAGAGATACTGTTTCTTGTAGGGAGGAAAAGAAAACCCCAACCACTGCACACACAAAGATTTGAATTCTCTGTGACCTATTGAATAGGGAAATTGCATTATCCTGGTTGGTTGGTAGCAGCAAGCTGCTTTGCCACCAAATTTATTTGGGTTGAACAGTCTTTCGTCAGAAAGAGATGAAAGCTTAGTGACTTTACTTTATGCTGGAACATTTTGTATGTTTATTCACGATCTGGATGGGGGGATTGAGTGTACCCTCAGTAAATTTGCAGATGACACTAAGCTAGGTGGGTGTGTCGATCTGCTAGAGGGTAGGGAAGCTTTCCAGTGGGACCTGGACAGGTTAGATCAGTGGGCCAAGGTTAATTGCGTGGGGTTNGCCTGGTGTTCAACAAGGCCAAGGGCGCGGTCCTGCACTTAGGTCATAATACCCCATGGTAAGTTACAGACTTGGGGATGTGTGGTTGAAAATCTGTAAGCTGGAAAAGAACCTGGGTGTATGGATCAAGAGTTGACTAAATATGAGTCAGCAGTGCATGCAGGTGGCCAAGAAGGCCAATGGCATCCTGGCTTCTCTTAGAAACTCTGTGGCCAGGAGGAATAGGGAGGTGATTGTCCCCNATCCTGACTTCTGAAGGCTAGACTAGCTGATCTTGAAGGTCTCTTCCAACTAAAGACATTATGAGTTTCTGTGATGCAGAAGAGAAATATTACAGGGACCTGTACTTAGATATCTATGTATAAATATATCTGTTGAAGATCTCAGAATGCTTTAGAAGTCCTAAATTAAGCCTGAGACAGACAGTTATGTAATATCCCCACTTTACAAATGGGAATAATCATAGTTCAGGAGGGTTAGCTGCACGAGACCATGTAGTGTCATTAATAGCAGCAGGAATAATGAGTCACAGCCCTGAGTTCCTTGTGCTTATCTTCTGTATTATGGGCTTCAGGCATGTTTGTCTATGAGAGCAGAGGTTACAAAGTACACACTGGTTAAATAATTTCATTAACTCTGTTACCTCTGCTAGATTTCTCCCTCCTTACCATCATCTCTCATGTCAATGCATGAATTGGCATTTTAAATGTAGTGGTAGTGGGCCACATTTCTTTTAAATCCTACTATGAAACTGTGCACCTCAATTAATATATTAGCTAATGATACTCGGTGTCAAAGGTGTTTGAATTTGATTTGTTCAGTCTATTTTAAGATCTTGGTCTTCTTATTTGGTCAAGCTTTTGTCATAGACTGGCAGGCAAGGTACTTTAAGAATATCA
>VWZY01000012.1:87234-106813 GCA_013399075.1 Chloroceryle aenea
GACTAGCTGATCTTGAAGGTCTCTTCCAACTAAAGACATTATGAGTTTCTGTGATGCAGAAGAGAAATATTACAGGGACCTGTACTTAGATATCTATGTATAAATATATCTGTTGAAGATCTCAGAATGCTTTAGAAGTCCTAAATTAAGCCTGAGACAGACAGTTATGTAATATCCCCACTTTACAAATGGGAATAATCATAGTTCAGGAGGGTTAGCTGCACGAGACCATGTAGTGTCATTAATAGCAGCAGGAATAATGAGTCACAGCCCTGAGTTCCTTGTGCTTATCTTCTGTATTATGGGCTTCAGGCATGTTTGTCTATGAGAGCAGAGGTTACAAAGTACACACTGGTTAAATAATTTCATTAACTCTGTTACCTCTGCTAGATTTCTCCCTCCTTACCATCATCTCTCATGTCAATGCATGAATTGGCATTTTAAATGTAGTGGTAGTGGGCCACATTTCTTTTAAATCCTACTATGAAACTGTGCACCTCAATTAATATATTAGCTAATGATACTCGGTGTCAAAGGTGTTTGAATTTGATTTGTTCAGTCTATTTTAAGATCTTGGTCTTCTTATTTGGTCAAGCTTTTGTCATAGACTGGCAGGCAAGGTACTTTAAGAATATCAACTCATCATAGAATAAACTGTGCCAGCGTGCTGGGTCATGCTTTGACTTATCTTCAGTCAAGGGCATACTTTACCAAAATGCATTATGTACCACTTGGCAGTCTGGGGCTTTGGTCAGCATTGCCCAGCTGCTTGGCCTTTTCATCAGCACTTGGAGGCATTTAGGCAAGCACCTAAAACTGGAAATGAACTCTCCATACAAAGATTATTTCCTGGCCTTTTCTTTTTGAGGAAGTTGCTATGCAGCACTACTGGTAAATAAATAAGCAAATAATGTCTTACCTGTGTGGTCTCTCAGAAACACTCTGCAGAGGCTAAGATAGAGTACAAAACCTTTCTGTTTACCTTTCTTGTTGTTACTTGATTATTCCCAATACTTCAGTGATAACGGTAATAGAGCACTTCATATGCAAAACCCTTGGGGTAGAGATTTGCAAACTTCTTGTGTTAGCTGCCAAGTCGATTTATTTATTTTTTTATGAAGCATTCTCACTCATTGCTGATAGTACCAACCCACATCTGGGATTGTACAGGTTGGGTTTTTTTGTCTGTAAGGCAACTTTTTAACATAATCAGACTTAAATGTCTTGTTCGGTTTACTGTAAAGATTTACCTTTCACATGGCTTCTTGGTGTACCCCTTAAAGGCATTCACCTTTGTTAATATTAACTCTTTGTCAGATAGACTTTCATGAAAGGTTAGGATTATTATCATTTGTGGTGGAGGTTGGGTTGTGCTGTGGTGGGGGGACAGTATGCAGCGTGGGAGCTTGGTAAAGAATCTCCTCTGTCTGCAAGGTCAGAGGGGTGGTTTTGGTGCAGACTGACCTGTGGGGAACAAGTTTAACAAATACAGCGTGGAGTAAGGTTCTTGGGGCTTCTCAAATGGGAGATATATAGTGGATAGGAGACATCCCAAGAGTATCACTATTTCCAAAGTAATTTCGTGACTGAAGAGAATTTCATTTTTCTGCTGGTACCTCACCTTGTATCAAACATGACAATTCTCCTGTCACCTGTTCCTCAAATACTGATTTTTTGATATAATGCAACTTGAAACCTCTTAATAGTAATGATCAATTACAATATTTGCTAATGCACTTTTTAGCCTTTTTTGTACACCTTTTATGCTTGCCTCCAACAAATTACCTGCATGCAGCATTTTCTTTGTTTCTGGTTTGGTGCTTAAGCCCTCAGTGTGAGACTTAGCTAGACTGTGAATCTCTCCTTCAGCAGCTTGCTCATGCTTGTGGCATTAACTTTTCTGCAGGGGGTTGTGCTGTTTGTTTAAAAACAAAATAAATATATCCATTTTTCCAATTACAAATAGAATATTATTAAGAGAGTCTTCTTTTTACCAATTAGGTCAAAGTCCTAAAATTTTAAGACCTAAACCACATGGTTTAGAGCGAACTGATTCACAAACCATAGGTGACTTTACTACAAGGAGAAAGGGTATGTACTTTAGCACTGTATGTATATGGAGTTTATAAACATAAGTAAAACAAAAATTAAGGAAACTGTTATTCTAGAATAACTTTAACTCTTGTATAGTCTTTTTGCTGCTGTGAAAGTCTAAGATTGTGGATATGTTTCCCTTGCCAAGCAAAAGGTTTTCCTGTGTAAGAAATTAAAGTCTTTCTGGCTTGAAAAGCGCATGGAAACATCTCCTTGGCATTAACATGGGTGTTCTGATCTCTTATGTTAAAGCTGTTCATATTTTGAATTTACTTTTCTCTGCTTATTTAGAAGCAAGTATAGGTGACTTAGTGCTTAAGTTGCTTGAAATAACACTTGTTAGGCATTAAACTGAAATCAGTTTACCTGGGTCTTCTGCAGTTGACTAAACACTGAAATAAAGCAAAATATTGGTCCTCTGACCACTTACTAGTACAGACATTTATTTATACATCCTACTAAGCATTGCAATTGGTTTGATGGGCTTTATTGAAGGTGCTGAGTTGGTGCCTTTCTATAGTCACAAGAAGTAGAGGCAATTAAAAAGAATGTTAAAAGTCTCACACAAGTGTCCCTGTTAACAACCCTGGGATGTTAAAGCCCATTGCAACGGGATGAAATATTCCTGCTTTTCGCAGTGGGCTTTGAACAAAGTCCTGCCTCTCTCTGCTGGAGAAGCACCTTGCCCACTCTTTCTACCTGCCAGGTAGTCTCAGGCATTTACAGAGGGCTTAAGCCAAGCTGGTCATTTTTGTGTCACTCATGCTTTAATATCATCCTGCCAACGTCACGTTTGGTTCTGCCACTTTTATCTCATATAATGCCTTATATCTTGAGATAGATGAGTTGGAGTTCCTCTTCTGAGTCTGTGGTGACAGCTTTTTATGAGCAAGTGAGTTAAAGTGGCAGAAATACTGGAGAAGGCTTGATGCGCTTTGAGTGCGTAATTATGACTTCTTAACAGAGGAGGGAACTGTTAGGGATACTAAAAGCTGATACTTACCCAGAAAATTGGAATCAGGAGCCCTTATGTTTGATATATGATAGCTGGCTTTTCAATTAACACAATCTGATGAGTGACTATAATGAAAGTATAATGAGTACAGTTCTTCTTTTTCCTTGAGACAACCACACTGATGAGGCAACTGATTTCTCTCAGTTCCTCATGTGGTCACTCTTGACAGCTCTTACTCCACAGCAACTAGTGTGACATGCCTGACTTTTGTACTTGGTAAATCTGCTAATAGGCAGCAAACTGACGGGGGAGCAAGGAGAGGAAGGGGTGTTGTTATAATGATATTGCATTTTATGTTCTACAACATAGTTTTAGGGAGGATGAAGTTGAGATTCTAACTGTGACAGCAGTTAGACTGTGTGATTTCCCCTCCACCAAGTCCTTATATATATATATTAATTTTTTTTCCCCCACCTAAAGTTTTAGGAGGGGTAAAACATAGAAGCTGGAGGGTGAGATAATGTGTTTCTCAGTACTACTCTTATTTGTGGTTCTGTTCTGAAAATGGAATTTTAAAATGTCACCTCTTCTGGACTAGTGTCAGCTGTCATTAACAGCACAAACAGGCTGCTGCTCTGCTCATCTCTTAATAACCACTGAAACAAGCCAGGCACCTCTTGGATTTGAAGCTGGGGGTTGGCTCATCCCTTGCTATTGCTGACTTAGCCCTAGCTGCAGATTCTGCCCACGCTTAGAGCTGTGAAGCCTCATCAGTAAGGGCACATGTACACAGTGAGGGCAGAGTTGTCATAATAATAATTGTCCGTGAACCAAGGAAAGCACCTAGAGTTGGCTCTGCTGAAACAGTGCATCAGCCCTATCCTGGGCTTGTCAGCTCAACAGGTCATCGTGGCAGAGTAAAGACAGAACATGATGATGCCATTTTCAGAGTCTCTTTTCAGAACAGAATTACTGTGTGAGAGATATATTGCAAAATCTTTGGGGTTTGCTTTTTTTATATTTTTTCTTTTTTTTTGTTTGGTTTGGGTTTGGGGTTTTTTTTTGATTGTTTCTTTTGTTTTAATTAACATTGCTTTTCAGTACCAGGAATGATAAAAAAAATATGTTAATGTATCCTGGCTTTCTGAGAACTGAATGCTATCTCCTTTTCCTAACTAGTGTTTACTCTCGTTAAAGTAGTCATTTTTTTGTGTTTAGGCTTTGAAAAGCTATTAACTGTAAGTTTGTTTATCAATGTTCTGTGCTTTAAGACTGTCTGTTTCTTGTATAGCAAAACCAGCTCCACTAGAAATAAAACCTCTGCCTGAATGGGAAGAATTGCAAGCCCCAGTTAGATCTCCTATCACCAGAAGCTTTGCACGAGAGTAAGTTTCTTACCTTTTCCTCATTCAGTCTAATTGTTGTTGATTAGAGTGTTAATAAATGTATGTACATCTCTGGGTTTTAGCCTGTGTAATACAAGCTGAGGTTTCCTTTGGAAGTGTGTGTGTGCATGTGTGTATCTATGCTTATGTGCATTGAAACAAAGTGTGCCCATATGAATCTTTAGCTTATACTATTAACTATAAGGGACTGTGTATAACCAAAAAAAGTCACACTCTAGTAAACTTGAATGAAAACTTCAGCTCTAATATGCTTATTTTTGTTGTTTACCAGGAGGTTTAAGATATTCGAGATGTATTGTTTGTAAAATAATTCCTGGTAATTAGCTCCTCCAGGTTTCCCATGTCTCCCAGACCGGATTCGGTTCATAGCACAACTTCCAGCAGTGACTCGCATGACAGTGAAGAGAATTATGTACCCATGAATCCAAATCAGTCCACTGAAGACCCAGTATGTAACATCTACATCTTAACTACTCTCTTCCTGTGCAGTCCTTACTTTTAAATCATGCAAACACAGAGATCCTTCCACTCATCACTCCTTTTATACTTCTAGATCAAAATAATAACAAAAAAAACCTCTGTAGAAAAACTATAGTTTTGGTAAAGTTTAAAAACATTATCTTGTATAAAGAGAATGGTTCCTATACGTGTCTATTGTACAGTTCAATACATATTTTTTTCTTCCCCTCCTCCCTAGAAACGATCTCCTTTCTGTAATTGCTGCTTCTAGCCTGTGCACCACTTCAGTATTATGACATCAAGAGAAATAAACTGTCTTAGGACCTGAGACACACTTAACCTTTATTAAAAGCACATTGTCCGAGAAATGTGGAAGGAACGGGGAAAAGATCAATATTTTTGTTTACATTCCAAAAAACCTGAGCTATGTGTACTTTTGCCTAGGTTTCCTTCAAAAAGAAAGAAGGATAGAAGGGGGTTTTGTGTGTTGAATTTCTTTTTTCCCCCTGTGGGGGAGAATTTTCTCAGATGAAGAAGCTGTAGATGTTCAGATGGCGGTGCAGTAAGTGAAGAGCTAGTGAGGAGAAGTTAATGATGCATGCTGTGGGGTTTGTTTGGCAGGGGGAAAAGGAGAGAAAGAGAAAGACCACTAAAAGTCTCTTAAAGCAAGAGAGCAGCAGTAGACCCAGGCCTAAACTAAAATGTGGTCCAGAATCCCTCTAAAGCACTGCAGGAGAACCTGTATCTTGAGCTCAGCTTTTTATTCCTTATACTTCAATTGCAGTCACCACTCTTTATGGCTTGGGTTGTTAGTAGGGAATACAGCAGCATTTTTCCCCTTTAAAGCATTATGAAAGAACTAGCACCCTTTTTTCTTCTCCTCGTTTGTCTGCCTTCCTCTATGGCATGTCCTAGCCCATTTCACTACAGCCTGGACTCTCCTCCTCTCGCAGCACTGCTTGCTTCCCCATCCCCTGCTGCTCAGGATATCCTTCCCAATCTCCTCCAGTCTCCCTCTCCTCCACCTCACCATTGCTCTCTCTGGATGCTGCTTCTTAGGTCCCCCTGAGCGAGCCCCTCCTGCTGACTTTGCAGCAGCAGCAGCTCTGGCTTGGTGCAAGCTGGGGAGCCTGCAGAGCATCCTGGGCTATGCTCTGCGCTGTGCCTGAGCTGCAGGTGAAGGCTGCTTTGGCACTGGGGGGCTGATGATGTAAAAACTCTCTTGCCCCTGTCTTGCAAAGAGGCATTGGTAAGTAATCGGCACCGCCCCACGTTCCAGGCGCAGGAAACATCCCATTGTGCACCAAGGTTTAGGGTCACCCGTGCGCACCGTTCTCCCCGCAGCGGAATCGCAGCTCAAACGGGGATTCCAGTGGGAATGCCTTTTCAGTGGTTTAACTTCAGTGCCAAGACAGGATAATTCATATCACAGCTCAGATGGCCTGTCATTAATATCTTCTGTTTGCTTGCACCGTTCATTCTTTAAAGCTGCTCTACAGATTTCCCTTCATTGATGTATATTTAAAGTTTGTTTTCTAACGCGTATGTTCTGCCTGTCTAGTTTGTTTGAAATAACGGTTGATTTTTTATTGAAAGAGTACTAGCTTTTTTATTTATGCTGAAAACATTGATACAGCACCTGATATTTTTGTTGTTGTTTTGTTGGGCTTTTTTTCATGTTCAATATGCAGAAATTTGTTTGGAGAATTTGGGAAACAAAAATGAACTTTGTCTCTGTCGTTTGTGTTTGTCCATGTTACTGCTTCATATCAAATGAGTTGGACCATACAGATTTAATGAGTAACTTCCATTTAAAAAAGACAGCCCATTGAGCTTTAACCCATAAAATATTTTATTTCCTAGGGAACCTGAATGTTTCCATATATTTCAAGGCTTTGGTTTTAAAAATGTGCCTATTACCGAGACATTTGGGAAATTTTTATTTGTTCCAACAGCATCTTAGCAAGGAGTCCATACTTTTTTTTTTTTCTGACATCAGCTTCAAAGCATCTTGTTTGGACATGTCATACTTCTGTTTTATATAATAAACTCAGCAATATTCTGCTTTTTCTTTCAAGTTGCTGTCAGCCTTACCCTTCTGTCTTTCCTTCTGCCTTTCTCTTCATTTTTTGCTGACTGCTGCCCTCTGTCTTCCTTTTTTTTTTCTTTATCTTTTAGAGAAGAGTCCTTCTATTGTACTGTTCCTATAACACCTGTTAAGAGGGAGGGATCAGGCTGGGAGAGGACAGAGGAGGTGAGGTTGTAAAAGTCTGGGTTAATTGAAATTTAGGTATATACAATGCAACTTCAGGCAGCCCTAAACAAATTCTCAAAAATTTCAGTCTTTTAGTCACTTTTAGATTTTCAGCTTAATCATGATGGCTTTTGAATGAAATGTAAAAGCTTCAGTTGAAGTTTTGCTACTATTCCAAGGCTGAAATTCTTGTAAGGTATCTAACAGCAATATAAGGAAATAAAAGCTTGTAATGAAGTAATGCTAAATTTGAGATGTAACAGCTTCATTGGAAAAGAACAAACCACACTCCGTTCGTATCTCGCGTCATGAGACACACATTAGGTGGAAGGCAGAGATTGGTTCCATGGCAGCCTGGGGGGTTGGTCTGGGGTTTTTCCCTCTTGTTGGTTTTTGACTCTATCCCAGTTCCAAATTAAACTATATCCCTTTTCCATACAACGTCGGTAGAATTTGCATGGTTTAACTGATTGCAAAAGCTCTCGGTCTGTACTTTCACCTTTAACATTTTGAGAGTTCGTAGTAAGCACATTTGATAATGTGAATCATTAGCAGGTACATTTGTAGTTGAAGTTATTTATATTACAATTTCAGAATTTGTTTGGAAGCAACAGTCTTGATGGAGGAAGCAGCCCTATGGTAAAACCTAAAGGAGATAAACAAGTAGAATATTTAGATCTGGACCTAGATTCGGGAAAATCTACTCCGCCTCGTAAGGTAAGCAAATCTTCAACCCTTGCATTTCTGCATTCAAGAATTTTACATCTCTTCAAGTAATTGCTGAGCAAGATGGAGCCTCCAGCAAGATCACCTTAACTAGGTTGTCAGATGTCCAACGTAGGCTCCCCAGTTGACTGTCTCAGGGAAATCTGCCCTTGCTCTATATATTTTTGGGACATCTGTTTGGGGGTTTCTGTTAATTTATTTTAACATACAATTTTCCCTCTCCCTTGCTTTTCCCAGAAAAAGAGCAGTGGTTCAGGCAGCAGTGTGGCAGATGAAAGAGTTGATTATGTTGTGGTCGACCAGCAGAAAACGCTAGCGCTGAAGAGCACACGGGAGGCATGGACTGATGGGAGACAGTCTACAGAATCTGAAACGCCTACAAAAAGTGTGAAATGAAAATAATACTGCTTTTTCTTCAAAGAACAGAGAGGAGGGAGTTTTGAAGAACTGCAGAACCACAGTGGCAGTGTCGTTCAGCTGCACAGTACCTGATTCACTGGGGTGTGAACAGGTTCTTGACCGAATAGGGTGGAAGCCAAAGGACACTTTGAGTATATCCAAGGAATTTTAACATCAGAAATTGGCTCTGTGGTCTCTGGAAAAATGGCAACCTGTAAATAACATGTAAATTAGTATTGCTTAGCTTTCAGAAAACCTTTTGTTCTGTAGTTAACACGTTTGTAGTATTACTATGTTTATGCACTTTTTCAGTTACAATGTTGGTTCAGGTATTCCCAGTTAGTGTTCCTTAACACCCGATTCATCTGGAGAATTATTTTTTTGCCTTACACTACTATTCTTTACAATTTTAGACTAATTAAGCTACATGTAGATACAGAAACTAATATTGGAACTTTATTTCCACAACTTAAAATTGATTTTTTTTCAGAAATACTTTCACAATTGAATAATCTACTTGAAATGCCAAGAGACGACCGTTAGCTACATACATGTTTATATTTAATACATGCAAGATTATTTGGAAGTCTACAGGTTACCTTCCTAACAAAAATTGCTGTGAGTTAATAATAATGAACTGTACTGGGTTTAGACCTACAATCCTGGCTTACATGTTAGTTGTTAGTGGTGGAACTTCTATTGTATTTTATTAATGACAGTGTTCTATGTTCAAAGGGTGAAGATTCTGCAGGGTGGGATCTTACACTTTTAAAGACTGAATAATTAAATATCAAGTAAGCCTGCAAACCACTGATGGCATGCAGTAATATTCTGATCTCACACTTATTAACAAGAAATAACCTTTATATTATTTACAGAAGGTAGAGTATATAAATCAGGTACGTACCAAGCACTGTTGTGCTAATACACTGATCAGGTTTAGACAATGAGCTTTAGTTTTGTACTATGTAGAAGTTCTAATGTCAGCTTTCAGTTCAAGATTAATGGAACAGTTTGACATTCACTGTTTGTAGTACTAGCAAGATACTGTGATTTTGAATTAGATGTTAATTCAAATGGAAATACTATGTTTTGACACCATAGTGCCCTTCTTATGATCTCTATTTTAGTTTAATCTCCTGCTTGGCCTTATATTTAAATCCCTATGCAACTGGTATTTTGTATCTCTGTTTTTAAAAATTAGATAATATACCTAAATGATCCCCTTGTAAACCACTTGTTCTTTCCTGGTACAGGATTTTAAGCTCTGTATACTGTGATCCTTTATTTTACTATGCCAGTTCCAAATAATAATCTGCCTTGGTTTAGAAATGGGTTTTGTTATTTGGAAGAAGCTAGAGTTCTTTAAATACGTGAATGAGTTAGGTCTAGATAGAGAACTTACTAACACTTTTTTTTTTAACGCAAACACCCTCAAGTCAGCAGTTGGTTTTATTTTCCCACCCAATTGTTTTATTTTGTCCAGGTCATGTAAAAGTTGAGCATAGAGCTGTGTTATTTTCTGGCATGTTTGCCTTAGTACTGTGCCTAATCTACCGTCGGTTGTTTCTCTCCCCTCACTGCCACAATCTACAGTATGTAAATTATCTTGTTCTTAACAAAGGTTCTTTTTAAATTAGTAATAATTTGATGCTTTGAATGTTCATTTTAAAAAAAGAAACTAAACATGATGCGTTTTGAGGTGAATTTGAAATAAATCGAGTTGTTCAGTTTTGATGTGTAAACTCTGTCCTGTGAAACAGCAAACCCATGTTCCTGTGTCTGCAAAGGTGCTCAGATACCAACCACGATTTTCAGAACTGCAGATTACCTCTACGTGCCTCTCCAAAAAGATGTACAGCTAAAATATCTTTCCACGTCAATCTTAGATGTGAAACCCTCCACAAAGCAGCTAAATAATCTGAATTCTCCGTGTCTTGAGAGGCAGAAGTGTGGTGATGTGAGTCAGGGGACCTTGATGGCTCCACCAAAAGTAGTTCAGAGCTATACTGACAGTCTTCCTATCCAGTGATAAACTCATCCTGGCCGATGCTGCAGGTGAAGCACCCACAGGTGTGGTGAGTGCTTGGTAGCTAACGTAATGATGGCTTTGTTTTAGGACACTGGCCTCAAGGATCAGATGTCTCTGATTCTTTAACAGANTTTTGTTTTAGGACACTGGCCTCGAGGATTTTATCAGCACCAAGACAGCAGTGCATCTCCACTGCTGAGATGTCTCTGATTCTTTAACAGATGTGGTTTGATGATCACTTTGCTCTTTATCCTACATAATCATGCTGGCCCTTGCCACAGGGGAGAATAATCCATACTGTGGACTCCTGCGCCCAAGGAGAAAGATCATCTTGGCGTACATCAAACTCAAGTTTCATTATTCTCTCAATAGACAGGAGTATTTCAGGGAGAATGTTTAGAAGGGCTGCTCATCTTTTACCTATCCCTAAGCCATCTGTCCTTGAAACATGAAGTACACCACTGTGTATTATTTTTTAAACTATTGGGGATTTTATAATCAAGCTGTGGTACTTGTAGATCTATATTATTTTCCCAGATGTTATGAACATCTCTGATAGTGAAGTATAAATGCCTAAAAGAACTGGTTTCTGAGGCTGGCCTCTCCTGTTGAGCTAGTAATACAAGGTGGTTTTGCTCCAGCTTTGCTGATATCTGTAAACTAAAGACTGATTACATTTATTGTGTCTTCATTTTAAATTTGGCAGCATTCACAATGTTAATTGTTATTCTGATGGAGAATCCACTCTTAATTCCTGGGCTTTTTCCCTTCCTTTTAAGGAAAGCAGCACTTCCCAGCCTGTGCAGACAGTATAATGCTTTCTAAGTAATAGGCTAAAATTTCTCCTTAATTAGATTTCTAAGAAGTTTTCTCCCTCTAATTCCAGTAATGCTTTTTTCTCTACTCACGTGTTGTCCAGAACCACGATACTGACTCTGGATCGTACATCTCATTTTCACCCATAAAGGATTCATGCTGCAGGTCTGAGTTCTTGGATAGTCTAATGGTGTGAATATTAAATTGATAAATGTGAATCCTATAATTGTAGGTGGTAGAAAGTAAGTTAGATTGATGTTACCCTCGTCTAACTTTCCATCACTACCTTTGTGAGGATGCTCTAGTTGGCAGGATGGCTGCTGGTGGAAACTCCAGTGGGTATCAGCACAGTAGCAGTTTGTGAGTGTTGGTTGTCAGGTGTTCTCTTTCAAACAGGTAAGTTCTTTCGTGTTTTGCTAAAACAGTGTGTTACCAGCTGTGGATGTAGTTTTCATTGCTCTACCTGTCATGGAAAAGTGATTTTAAACTACAGCTAGAGGTGTGCAGGAGTTCTTTTACAAATACAGAAAATCTTGCTCACAAAAATCAAAAGAAAAACTTAGCACCTCGAGCACTAAAATTGCCTCTGAAGATGTTTTGGTATTGTTTCATACTACAATATGAGCAGTGCATTATCTGGTAAGAGCTAATGGCCACACTTTAGCACACTGTGGCATCATCAGTATTACCTGATGAAGTGCAGGTGCAAACACAGGAGTGATGCAAAGAGACATTGAAAAAGATGAAGAGATAAAAATGTGATCGTTAGTCTCTTTTACTGTACTTTGTAGTTAAGCAAAAAAAATATATTAACAATCCCTTTAAGTATGGCCATTGTGATGTAGTGCCACACATAGGGCACACAGACAAATTACAGTCTCGCTGGTTTAATTCATTTAGAATTCATTGCTCCATGTGGCTAAATAGGGAGTGATGGGCAGCTCTGCAGCTCTCACATGGCACTGTGAGCTAAGCAAGGTTTTTATCACGGTGAAATTTAAGCTTAACTACTACTCAGTGCAGCAGGCAACTTCAATGTATTTGTTGTGTCACAAAACTACTGGGGGAACTCAGCAGCCCTGGACTAACCTTTCATCCCCTCCTTTGTGTCCTGGTTTGTGCCATGAACAGCCAAAGGATATTTATTTGCTCAAGAAGAAGGTATCAGAAAGCAATACTATCACTTAATCTTTTTGGATATTTTATACCTTAATCTGTTTGGATATTTTACCTATGGCTCTTAAGCTGCCCACTGTCCACAGGTGAGCTTAAACTGGGAGATGACCCTCTGTATTTCTTGCATCTACTCTTGGTCTCTGTTGTACCAGAGCCACCTTCTTCTTTTCTTCTTTGTCTCACTAGATGGGAATGTTTAGAAGAAGCAAGTTAGCTGAAGTGTACAGTTGTGTAATCTGCAGTGTACACACAACTTAAGAAACACTACAAATTTGGGGAAAAACCTTGCAAAATAAGTATGTCACTGTGATACCAAATTTAGTAAGCCAGTAAAACTACTTTTCAGTTTCTAAACCACAAGGCGTGTGGTTTTACTTTTGTGTTTAAGAACAAAAAGTGTCAGAAAAACTTGAATAATTTTCAGATGTTATAGTTTACTAGGGTAAAATGGAATAGGAAAAAAAAAAGACATGCTATTTAGAATGTAAAATGCTAAGCTGTTAAAATGGATGCTCTCAAAATTTGCCTGCAGTTAAAATATCAGCATTTTTAATCATCAGCGTGATCACTCTTGAAGCTTCTTACAGGATCCCTCATTGTGGCCAAGCCTTTTCATGCTGTTATATCTGCAATGAAGCAATAAGAAAATGTGTCACATCAATTTTGAACAAGGCCAAAGCTACTATTGCCTTAAGATTTTATTAAATGCTGTCTGAGGTTCTTTTTGTCTGGTGCTGGCTGCTGGTGTGCATGTGGGGCTTGCACAGGCGTCGGGGCGACTTGACTGGTGTGGAAATACAGGCTTCTGGAGATACTTAAAAGGTGCAATACAAAGTAGGACCAGGCTTAGTATTACTTTTAGAATCCACTGAGCACTTTTAAGTATGCAATAAAATGCTTTTGACTTGGAAAAATAAAGAGCTTACAGTGTGTAAAGGGCATCTCAGTGTTTTATTCATTTAGCTGTAGACTCTGCAGCAGAATTGACCTGTCCCTAGCTGTACCTAGCTGGTGACTAGCTGTGTAACCTGACAGTGCTGCCCAAGGAGCAACACTTAAAGCTAGAGGTCAAGTGTAGATTTCTGTTCTAAACCCCTGTTGATTTCTATATGTTGATTTCTGGAAAGCTGATCTCTGATACCGAATGGGAGCAAAAACAACTGGGCAGCTGAAAGTTGCCTTTACATTTTTTTTGTAATCAGATGGACAGAAGGAAAGTATGATTGTCTTTTTTTACAGACATTAAATTCTATAAGATTTGATATTTTTATGCTATTTTCAGGACATTTGCTTTAGAGGAAGGAATGGCTATTTTTTTCTGTGCACTTTTATGGTGGATTTACACCCTTGTAAACTGTGCAGACTAATTGAAATGTTTGTTATGGATTTTTTTTTTTTCCCTCCCCTTATCTGTTAGTGGTGGAGATGCTGGCCTGGGAGTTTGAGAGACTAGCAGGCCTGTCTGAAGTATCTCAAGTTGAGTCTGGAGTTAGCCACATCAAAATGGGGATTCACCCCTCTCCTGAGGTTGTCTTCATAGTGATACATATCAATCAGAGTGTAAATAGTCAGATAGTTAAATAAAAATCATAGTTCAGACCAAAATGTTGAAACAAACACTGTTCAGAGTTAGGCTCCATAATCTCTAGTTGGGCATGGGGCAGGATGTTTGAATGACATTAGGTGTAAAAGTTGCAAGTTCTCCAGGCACACAAATCCATTGTATGATCTTTGGCGGAGCAGGCTTGACTATTCAAGGCTCTAGTTTATCCTGTTGAAGTAAGTGAAAGTTCCAAGAACTTTCTCAAAATAATCCCATTTCTAAATACAAGTTTAGGAACTAAATTATAAAAATACTGTTTGTTTTCACTTTTTTTCCCCTTGCAGAAATCAAAGAAATTGTGATCTCGAAGACCATTTTACCATTAGCTCAGCGCACTATGAGGGAGCACAGAAGAGACTTAGCCTTTAAAGGATTTTATTAAAAAGAAGAAAAAAGGTACAGGAGCCAACCAGGACCAGGATTTAGTCTCTGATGTGCCTTGCAGTGAACTCCCTTCCTCTAGTACACCGTGGAGTGCAGCTACCCCGAATTCCAGCACTTAGCTGAAAAGTGGGGACAGAAATTCTATGGCCAGTACCAGAGAGCCACCAACAAGCTCCTGAGAAGTGGTGCACTTAAAAACTATACAAAAAGTTAAAGCAAAGCTTCACTTCTGGAGAGGGTTGATGAATGCTGGGTCTGTTTTCCCCCTTGTAAAAGGAATAGGATACCATTTAGGACTGGGATGTTGGGATGCGGGTGCATTTGGTGTACTGGCCTTCACTGCATTTTGCTATCAATTTAGTCATTCACCCCCAGTGTTTTGTAGTGCTATCTGTGGTCAGTGCATTTGGTGTACCAGGAGGAGGGACATCTTTTAAAGTATTGGACTAAGGTGTACTGTGAGATGGTTTTGTGCAATCTTATTCTGGACCTAGTTTTGTGATAATGAACTTTGTCATGTGTCACTGGCCACACAGATTCATTACTAGTTTCAATCTTTTCTGCAGGTACATCTTGACAAGAAAAGAGTTTACAGATACATTTCCAGATGATAGTTCTAAGATTTCTAAGATTTTTTTTTTTCTTGAGGTTTTAAGTTAGTTGGTGCACTGTGTAGGAAGATGGAAACTGTAAATTAAACAAGCAGTTAGTGTTCTGTAAATGTGATGAAATTCTCCTTTAGAAAAAAAACCAACAAAACAAAAGCAAAAATCAAAAACAACCAACAAAGCACACACAAAAAAAAGAGAACTTCATTTTAACTGTACATCTTTATTTAGTATCTTCTATTTACAGGTCTGACTACCTTCAGGTAAACCACAGCCGTGTGCAACTTGCCCGTTTCCTTCAGCAAGTCTCCTTTCCAAACACTGCCAGTTCTGTGGGCTGGGGCTTTCAGATCAGGGCTGCTGAAATAAGCCTGCCTGCCTGCCTGCCTTTTGGTCAGATACTTCTCTAAAACTATCAGGTCAGGGCACACAACTGGGCAGATTTTACTTTTCTCTTGGTACTTTTTATCTCCTCTGCACCATAATGATCTGAATACATGCTGCTACTTTTTCCAAAGGCACTTATTTCTTTGGTCAAGTCTTACTTTGTTTTCCTGTGTCTTTCTGGCCTGACTTGCCCCCAAATTAAAATTAAATTCATTTTAATTAATTAAAAAAGGTTTGCAAAAATCACAATCCAAGGATAGTAGGGGCTGTAAGGGACCTCTGGAGATCATCTAGTCCAACCCCCCTGCTAAAGCAGGGCCACCTAGAGCACATTACCCAGGACTGCAAGCCGGCAGGTTGTGATCAGAGCAGGAGACTCCAGAACCTCTCTGGGCAGCCTGCCCAGGGCACCATCACCCTCACAGAAAAGTTTTTCTTGTTCAGATGGAACTTTCTGTGTTCCATCTTGTGACCATTGCCCCTTGTCCTGTCACTGGGCACCACTGAAAAGAGCCTGGTCCCATCCTCTTGACACTCACCCTAAATAATTACTTCTCTAAGAGTTGCTCTGATTTTCATGAGGGAGCAGAAGGGTTTTTTATACATTTCAGATAATCTCTGTTGTTGTTCAGAATGATCACTAATGTGGGAGGGAATTTAGATGATGCATATAAGTTAGTAAGCCAAAAGAAGTGAATATAGCCCAGCACAAAATGTGTATTCATGTCCAGTACCAAAGATTTGGAAAACACATGGCATAAAACAAGCATAGCCTACAGCACGCATAGGAACACATCAGTTGTGCAATAAAACCAGGATTGGAAGCTGCTGTATATGTCCTGCTGGTTCTGATGCTATAGTTACAGGGAAGCAGAGGTCACAAGAGTTGTTGATGTGTCAAAGTGGTTTTGAAAATCTTTCATGAGTGTTTAAATACCTAAACCCTGTGAGGAAAATGGCCCCAGGTGCAGAAGGTGAAAAGTTTTGTTCTTCATGTCTCATCATTTTTGTCATCTGCTTTTTAAGATACACCTAAAACATAGTGCACATATAAATGTTCCTTGCAGTTTAAGCACTGCAGGTGAACTCAGTGCTATTCTTTTATGAAACCTTGCTTTTTCTAGGATGGCTACACTAATTTGAACAATTTCAACGTCACCTTTGCAGTATTCAAAATGTAAAGAGACCATGGATAGAAATTTATACACTTACCTGTGGTACACGCTAAAGCATTTCTTCCATTGCCCTGAGGAGTTGACTGAAATGAATGTTACCCTTCAAATGTGTTGATTTATTGTGTCTAGTGGTTTTGTGGTTGGGGTTTTGTTTGTTTTACAGTGAAAATCAAGGCATTATTGGTTCTGATGAAGCTGTACCTTTGCTGATGGGCAGAGAGATTTTTTGGTTTTAACAAACATAGCATAATTTTGATGGCTGATCTGACTGCTGGTTCTGTGTGTATCACCTGTTGACTGCAGCACCATTAATCTGAGACAGGGAGAAAAATGATGGTGACAGAAAAGTGATGGCCTTGAGATAGTCCTAATTATATCTAGCTTTGGATAGGATAGTCCAGCTCAACACCAGTGTTGAGAGAAAGTGTCAGTATCTAATCTCCCTTGTGTGGTATTTTACTTCTGCATTATAAACTCAAAAAACCACCCAAACAACAAAACCTCCAACGATTTGAAGGCAAACCAGGCTCTCTTCCCCCCTCCTGCCTTCCTGAATCCGAATGTCTGCCCTATGTCTGATGGTGTGACCACAAACAGCGCTCGCTCTCTCCTTTCCAAACGTTGGGAAGATGTAGTGTTGATGGATGTGCCACAGTGCCTATTTGGGTAATTGCTGCACAGCTAATAGCATCATTTGGAGTTGCTCTTACTTGTGGTGTTTCAATTTCTTGTTTAACAAGAAGGCATCTAAAGAATGTTTAATTAAAGTTATGATTACACAACTGAGCAACAAAATTGAACGACTATCACCGAAGAGATTTGACAAAAATCTGTAATTAAACTGTTCTTTACTAACTTCACAAGCATGTTAATAATTAGTTGTCTCTACAATTTAGTACTGGCTGTGGATTTTTTGCCTTCTTGTGTATTTAACTCTGGTGGTGTTTAGCACACTCGTAACCTCTGTTATGAGCCTTTTTATGCCACTGGCTGCTTTTAGTTTAAGGGCTCCATGTCTGGGCTTTGCATGGACTCATTATTTTGTGTTCATGAGCATCTTTGTATTAACTTGAAAGTCTCCTTTCCTCTTTGGTTGGGTTTTTTTTTGTGTGTGGGTGTGGTGTGGGGGGTTATTTTGTTTGGGGTTTTTTTTGTTGTTGTGGATGGTTGGTTGGTTTTTTTTTTCTCAGTCTTCTGCTCTGCTTTCAGGACCCTAAGAAATTTAGAACATTTATTCTTCCACTTTTGACAAAAGATTTTTTTTTAATTACACCTTCCCTCTGTACTACTTAGAAGTCCAACAGTTTGCTTTATTTTTGCCTCTAGTTGAGCCTTTTCTGCCGAGCATGGTGGAGATTTCAGTAACTCTGCTGTTCCACAGCATGGATCTCTTCACCTGGAAATCGCTTTGTCCAAACTCCTGATGTCGTTGCCTCCTCGCGTCACTGCTCTGTGGCAGTGATAGTGTCCATGGCACCTGCAGGCAAGTCGTACTCCATGAAATGGGTGGATTAGAGCCAGAGTTGGAGTTTTGTTGACGTGAATCATCTATTCAGAAGTGGTTTGGTCTATAAAACTATTTCATTACTAGCCTTTCAGGTTTACCCAGAAATGCTGATATGATGTTGCAGGTTGTATACAACTGCAGGAATATTTTTTCCTTTTTCCCCCTACCTCTGATGTTGAGAGGGGTAAAAACCAAAAAAGTCCTTGTTCTATTGTGGCATTCGGGTTTTGGTCCAGGCATATTTTTTTATAATATTTCACCCTTTGTGAATGAAATATTTAGGGCAGGTATTTTCTTGTGTATTAACCTTGAAATGTAAGCAAAAAATATTCTATCTTTATGGTAAAGACAGAGTTTCTCAGAAGTAAGGGAAATGGAGAAGCTGAAGCACTAAGAGAAGAGAATTTTGAAGTAGAGATGAATGACACCATCTTAATCTCTTAGCAGCACCTCAGCACCACCCCCTGGCACGGTGCTGTTGTGTTCTGCTGGGTGGCCAAGGGTCAGTGAGATATGGGGGGAGGTGGTGGGTTTCTCCCTTCTCCCCATGCTAACTTTTCTCTTTCTCTACCAAACCAGATCTTACCTGGTGATTTTTAGCCTGATTGTAAAAGATGGTGATGAAGGTGCTGAAACATCCTCACCTCTCTTCCCAATGCCTTACTCCTTCCCAGGGACCTTTTACCCCACTTTTCTTCATTAGTGATCCAGGACGTGTGGTTTTGTTTGAGAGCTTTGCAGGGGAATGCAAAATGGGGAGGGGGAGCGTAGCTTACTTCTGACCTTCCCTACACTCCGCACCATGCAGATGACACTGCATCATCTGAAGCAACTCTAGGAGAAGGGTCAGAAACTGGGGCAGAGCAGATCCGAACAGGACCCAGGGCTCTGCTGGAATACTGCAGATGGCTGCATTAATACAATACAGTATAATTTGCTGCTGCATCTATCTGAGAGCTAAAGCTGTCTCTGTGAAGGCAGAGAGGAGCCTTCAGCAAAGCTCAGGGACTGGGGTTTTGTCCGTGATAAAAGATGACAAGTAGGAGTGGGAAAATATGTCAGTAAATTTATTAGTTGAGAAATCCTATTTTAGGAAAATTGAGATTTTTCTGGGAAGTTATTCTTCTGGTTGGTTTTGGCAGAAACAAAGTGACACAATCTTTTGGAAATGTCAAAGCTAATGATTATAACTTCAGAAACTTTTAAAGGCTGTCTGTAATAAAGAGAATGAAGAGTTGTAATAATCATGGCAGAGATGGGTTCCCTTTAGCTGCTGCTTTCATGGTTACAGGTTTCTCAGGATGTGGGCGACGCAGCTTCCCAAACCTGTGGAGTGCTCGTGGACTCCACTCACGCTGCCTGAGACTGTGGATGTACCTACACCTGTCACAAAGCTGCAGGAGCAGATCTAAGGAGCAGTTCAGTGGGAGTACCACCGCCTTCTCCACACTGCAGCCTTCAGGGGACTTCTGCTTCAGCCTAGCTCAGGTCTGGCCCTTGACTTGGACTCTGTCAGCAGATGGAGTACAGTAGGAGTGACCATAACTTTACCTTCCTCTTTCATGTCCTCCTCCTTCTCGAGGAGGTTGCTTTATTAG
>VWZY01000012.1:107372-121247 GCA_013399075.1 Chloroceryle aenea
CCTCGCGTCCCGTCTTTTGGGAGCAGGGCTCGCTCCCCTCCCACTCACACGCGGGAGCTCTCCCTGGGTTCGTTACCCGCATCTCGCAAGGGACTTTTCTCCCCTCTCCTGCCTCCCTGACGAGTCCACGCACCGTTTGTGCTTCCTGCTTCAGCCATGAGCAAGCCCATGTTCTAAAAAGCAGTAACGTTTTCTCCTCATCTAAAGCGCTTCAAAACTTTTTTTTGTGGGGAGAGTTGTTTTTTGAGGCTTTTTTTTGGCAACAGGTGCTTATTCCAGAAATTTCAAGGGGTTCGAGTGATTGCCTGGAGATGCTAATTTTACCGTAGCTTTGTTTCTTTAATGATAAGAGGAAACTGGTTGGTCCTGCTTTGAGCACTGGGTGTTTTGTACTCTGAGTCATGCTGTACAATCCAACCTACTTGATCTAAATAAATTTGCAAATGCCATATTTTTCGGATGAGCAAGTAGCTAAAGCACTGTGGGTAATAAGTCCTGCTCAAACCTGCAAAAATAGGTTAATTCCGGGCTGTGGGGCTGAGCTCACGGAGGCTGTGAAAGGCTCTCGAGGTGCCCGTCTGCGAGGGCTCTCTGCTCGCTAAGTTAGTTCCTTTATGCTTAGGGAAGGGTTTGCCTTTGTGTAAAGTGAAGTTTCAGTTCAAATTGCGTTTTTGATGGCCCCGACCCCCTGAGAGACTGCTTTCCCTGGTCTCCAGCTAAACTCCAAACTCCTGTCATCTCTATTGCCCGGGATGAGATCAGATGGCGCTACTGCGGTTCTGGGTTTCGCGTGTTGGGCGTTTCAGGAGAAACATGAATTTCGACAGGGTTTTGGACAGTCCTGTGCTTGTGCTTGCTGCTGAGTGGGTGCTGGCTGAATCCTAGTGGGGGATCAGTAAGAAGATTTGGGTATAAGTTTAGAAGATCTTTAGCCATAACTTTTTTATGCTTAGTTTTGACTGGTGAATGAAACACTTTCTGTCAGGGTATTCCTGTTTCCACACACCTTACCTGCCAGAGTTTTGTAAGAAATCCCCCGCCCACGAACATCCCAGGTTTTGTCTCCCTTTGTTTCATGTTGCTTCTTATTTTCATGTTCCTTTGTTCTACACTGGCCTATAAAGATTGAATTTAGCACAGTTCTTGGCTCAATTAAACAGGTGGTTAATAATGATTTTGAAGACATCTTGTTTGTTTCCTTTGCTCACCCTTTCAAGATTTTTTTGTTTGTTTTTTTTTAATTATTTTTGCAATACACTGCCTTAGCGTGGTTTACCAGGGAAGGTTTATCCCATCGTTTTGGGCTTTAAGAACAGAAGAAGAAATTACACGTGGGAGATGATGGGGAAAGAGTTGACCCAATAACAGGAGAGACAAGGATAAAAAAGCCCTGAACTGAAAGAATAATTGTAAGCAGTGTGTCAAGGATTTGGCAGAAGGGGGGTAAGGGAGGTCTGCTCCCTCCTGACCAAGGTTGTTTTCTGTTAGTAGTGGAACAGTTGGTGATAACGACAGTTACTTGTCCAGTAAAACTAAATGGCGGGGGAAATGCAGTTTGTCCAAACTTCTACTCCGCTTCCAGGACAAACCTGCAGTCCAGGTCCTTATTTAGACTTGTTCCTCTGGTACAGAATGATGAGGATTTGGGGTAGTCTGAAAAAGAGGTGAAGCTACTCTTGCTTCAGGAAGGGAGCTTGCTCTTTCGCTCTTGGCTCTCCAGAGCCATCAAGCTGTGAAGGAGGGTTTTGGCTCAGCACCCTGGAGCGGCATGCCGAGCTTCTGGACCACAGCTGTCTCCCTAGTTCACATTGATGTGATGCTTTAATGCTGGAGCTAAATCGGATTACAGGGATCTAGCTCTGTCCCTCGCCCCGTGGCAGGGGTCTTTGATCCATCTCCAGGTAATTTTACAGTAAGCAATAGAAAGCTGACTATATCAAAGCAGTAAGAGATGGCTGTGCCATCTGATGTAGATAGAGAGTAATTTGAAAGAAGCTTATTCTCCATTCCGTGGATATCTTCCCTTGTTCAGAAAATAATTTTTTTTTTCTATTTCTTTTTCATGTCAGGAATCTTTTGATGATACATCACCAGGAAAACAGAAAGAAATCCAGGAAGCAGATCCTACGTACGAAGAAAAAATGGTATGTTACATTTGGGACTTTGTACAGCTATCCAGTACTCATGCTGTTGATTAAAATAGACTGAGTTTTCTGCTTGTTTGAAATCTCTTAACTGCATTTATAAAACTTTGTCTGGGTATTGAAAAATAAGTAACTTGAAACCAAAAAATCCTTAGACCCTTCTCCTTTTTAGCATTTTGTTCAATGGTCCTTTGCTCTTCCTCCATTTCTATTGCAGCCATTTGTGGGAAGTGTTCTGCTATTTCTAGGAGTTCTAGCAGTTTTGAGGTGCTCTGGATTTAGAGGAGTGATATAATGGAAAACATTCAAATGTCTTGGGGGGAAAAAAATGTAATTAAAAGTGTCAAGTTGCTTTTGAAGATATCTGTAAAGTTGTCCTTCCTGTAGGCAAGGGAAGTTCTGAAGAACTGAGTATTTACTTTCTCAGCTGGAAATGGAAATACTGTCTATGAAAGCACTCATAACAATCTAAGTGGCTGCTAACATTTTTTCTCAATGTATGGAATCAGTCAAAGTCCAGGACCTTTCTTATACCACTGTTGAATCCGGGAAAATAACTCCAAACTTATCTGTGAACTGCAGGAGTAGCAGTCCTTGGTAGGAAATGTATATGAATTTTTGTTTAGGAGGGCAAGTAGTAAAAAGAAGGGTTTTGCATAAGGCTTTGAGTAGGCACTGCATTCATTTTAAGTTGAAATATTCTTTAATTGGAGGACTTCAAAATAGGCAGATTCTTTCAAATAGTACACTTGATGGGTCAAAGTAAATAAAACTTAGCTTTCAAAATTCACAGGAGGCTGAGGAAAGGTTTACTCTTTGGGACATGCTCTGACTATAAGCCTTGGCCAACTTTCCAACCCTTTTACTTTGTCCAGACTGAAAGGGATTTCGTTAGCTTTTTCTGAAACTTGCTTTGTTCTTTGTGAAGCTCTAGTTAGAGTCCCTGAGCTTTTGGAGATGGGTGGTTCAAAAGAAATCTTGCTCTTCTCCTTATTTTTTTAGCTTTTATAATTTCCTGAGAATTAAGAGATGGAGCTGTCCACTCCTCACCATCTCACTGCATTTTCTTTCTCTGTTTCCTCCCTGGTTTCCTTTCTTGTTCATAATTCCAGTATCTGTGACAGCATGGGGAATTTCTTCTTAGGAAAGTGAAACTCATTCTCGTAATTTGCTGTTTCCTGTGTTGTTTCTTCTTATCACTGAAAATAACCCAAGTCATCTTTTGATTTTCTTGTGCTACTTCCTGGCAAACTGAAGAAAGTGAATTTGGAGTTGTCTCTTCTAATCTTTAGACAGGCCTGATTACAGGGAGGAATGTATTTGGCCGTTGCAATTGTCAGAAGAAGCATTGAAAAAGAAATGAGGAAAAATGTCTGTTGGCTGGAGAGCTCAAGGTTGGGGAGTACAGCCTATGCCTGTCTGTGTCTTATCTAACAGATACAGATAATGGTTGTTAGTTTCTTAAAGTAATATCCTTAAGTGCAGTTAAAGCACGTGGTGGGAATGAGTACGCAGTGCCAAAATTTGCAGAAGGATCCTCTCTTACAGTTGTAGTGTAAGGAAACTTTTCCAATGCAGTCTGTATCTCTTTTGCACAGCCAGTAAAACAAGTGCCTAAAGATGAGGGTCAGAAATTTGTATAGTAGTAAGAGCTTACTTAGTTTAAACTTAAGAAACAGTTGTAAGGTAAACAAAAACCCACCCCAAAGTACAAAGAATAGGCAGGAAAGCTTTAATTCAGTGGATGTGGATTGTAGCTGTGTCAATCAATCTCAAAGTAGATTTGGAATGAGTCTCGTTCTTCTGCCGTACATACAGGGTCTCTTTCTTGGTCTCTCTCTTCTCCAACCCCCTGTTGTCCTGTCTTTTACATAGTGTGGGAACTAATTGCTTTGAAGAGGAGAAGGCTCACAGAGCTGGCATTTCTCTTGCAGAAGTCTGGAACATATGTTCCTTTTTACTAAGAAAACTGACTTCCTGTAACCGTGCAAGTTGCTAAATACCAGGTTGTGTTGTGGCAGCTGGCAGAATGTCAGGGTGGTTGCTGGTAAGCTTAGAACTGTTTTCTGCCTTCTCTGTCCTAAAGTCTTGGTGTGGCCTCGGGAAGGTGTTTTGATTCCAAACGGAATCTCTTTCAAAGGAACTCAACTTGTTAACTACTAGTACTGTCTCCTGTAATCTTTCTTGCACAGCAGAAACAGCAACTTATATCAAGGGGTTGAGGGGGGAAGTCTGACAAGTTAGACTGAGCATATCTAAGAGGCGTCTGCTACTAAAATAGGTGTTTTGTCTTCTAGCTCCAGGCTCCTCTGCCCTCTCCACCCCTTTCATGCCCACTCTTTTGCTTATCTAGCACTGCAGTGAGGTGGTGTATCTCACTGAGCCAGCAAGAAACTAATGCAGGAGAAAATAGTTGTTGCCAGTTGGGTGAGATGAGCAAGTTCATTGAAGAATCCTGTGCCTGCTGGGTGGGGGTGAATTTCTGGGAGTGGGACTCAATTCGATATCACAAGGTTGTTAAGGGGGCTCTGGTCCTGTCTAGTGACACTTACACAATCTTTGTGCTGAAGTCAGATTTGGGGCTTGGCGTGAGTCTGTCTTGTGGCTTTGATCTCCGTGTGTAGCAAAGGCCAGCCTTGACCCGCTAAAGGAATACTGAAGCTGTCGGCAACAGTTCTGTTACTGATTCAATCATCTCCCTTGTAGCTATGTATAGAAAGAAATGTGAATCTGTATTGTTTAAAAAGCATTTGATAGCTTTTGCTTTTGAATGACTACATACTGTAATGTCTCACACTTGTTCCTCTTAATTTTCCTTGTCAACAGCAAACAGACAGAGCAAACAGATTTGAGTATCTCTTGAAGCAGACAGAGCTGTTTGCTCATTTTATTCAGCCAGCTGCTCAGAAAACTCCAACCTCACCTTTGAAAATGAAGCCTGGACGTCCACGAATAAAGAAGGATGAGAAACAGAATTTACTGTCAGTTGGCGAGTGAGTGATGACATGTAGGCCAGCTTGTACTGTAATTATGGATTTTATTGTACTTTAGAAGCGTAAGTTAAACTTGCCAGTCTTTTGTCCTGTTTTGATGTGTGTTTTATGCCGTGTAATTGTGGGGTTTTTCAACTGCCTACCTGTAAGTCGAGGGCTGTTTAAGAAGTCTAGGGGTTGCAAGAATTCTGTGGCTGTGCTAAAATAGTGGGATGGTTAAAAGTATTCCAGCATGAAGGAAAGCGAGGGCAGGAAAGTCGAGTGTTTGTGGCTGTAAGTTGAAGGGGTTCACAGAAAACATCAATGTACTGCAGCTTACAGGCAGCTGGGAAATCAGAAGGTTAGAAATTTGGGTTGCCTTTGTGGTAGCTTGTGTGGCCACGGTATATCTAGCATTTGGCACATGTTCCAGAACTCTGAAGTGTTTATTAGTGTTATTTGGTGTCATACAATGTCATTCCCAGTCTTGTAGTTAAAGGCCAGTTCTGATGCACACAATTTATCCCTTTCCAGTGGCTTTTCTCTGGTACTTCAGCTTGCTAGTAACGTGGTCACCTTACTGAGAAGCTAGTGGCTCTGAAGAGTTAAAAGGCAGCATTTCAGTTGACCAGCTAAACACAAGTTCTTTTGAAGGGTTGCTAGAAGCTTCTTTGTGCATTTGCATTTTCTACTGCAATAACGTTAGATTTAATTTTGGAGCAGTTTCACATCATCTCAGTTGAGCCAGAAACTGAACTTCTGTCTTGGCCTTTTTCAGCTACCGCCACCGTAGAACAGAGCAGGAAGAGGACGAGGAGCTGTTAACAGAAAGCTCCAAGACAACTAACGTCTGCACTCGATTTGAAGAATCTCCATCATGTGTGTTTCCTCTTCTATTTCCTGCCTTCCTGCCTTGCTCTTTTCCTTCAAAATGTTGTTTAAAATGAAGTTTATTTTTCATCCTTTCCAAGGACTACAAAACAATTTTGTGGGATGGGGGAAGAAGAAAAAAAATCCAGCACCTATCTAATGGGACAAAATGCATTACCAAGGGACTGTTTCTTTTCAGTCAAGCTAGAAAGATGGTGCAGTTGCTAATACTTTAGCTGCTAGTGAAGAGCTAGCTCATTTTAAACCTGTCGTCTTACAATTTTTACACATGTAGCCTGTCTTCTGATGCAATTTCAAGTACCTAACAGCTTCCAGTTGATTTAAAAGAGTATTCAGTATTCTCTTGTTCTAACGTTAGACTGTGTTCTCATCTGGGGGCTCAGGTAACATTTCTACATATCCTGGGTTCTTGCAGAAAGCAGAGGTGTTGAAGCAGCTTACAGAAACAAAAATTAGCCTCTTGCTGTCTCCCATCTGCACTGCCCTTGGAATTTACTGCATGAAATTTACTACTTGCTTTTGTTCTAGAGCTTTACATAATCACTGGCAATTCGCAGGCAAGGGATGGTGAAATTCTTTAGTATCTTTTTACAGATCTTTTAATCTATTCTTTCATATCTTCTAGATGTTAAATGGGGAAAGCTGCGTGACTATCAGGTCCGAGGACTGAACTGGCTCATCTCCTTGTATGAAAATGGCATCAATGGTATCCTAGCAGATGAAATGGTACGGGCATAGCCCATGTTTCTGAGGACTTGTGAGCACCTGCACTATGATACAATTTTAGTTCAGCTATATGTGGGGGTTTTTAATGTATAATTTGCTAAACCATATTTTTCTAGTATATTTTAAGTCACTGAAGTTAAACATGGCACAGGTACCTTAATTTAAATAGAATAGAAATAGGCATATGAAGAGGACACCTGTCAGTCTTCAGAAAAATAAAACTCAGTGGAGGGGAGTTGTCTATAGAATGACATGTCCTCTGTTGTTTTTTAATCTAAATTGGGGCTGTTATGGTGTTCTCAAGCTGCCCGTGTGAAGAGAGCAACAGATGCAGGAACCCTTCCTGTTGGAGGATATGAGTGTCCTGTATGGACTGGACTCTGCAGCAAAAGCTACACCACTGGGAAATGTTCTGGGGAAAAAATTGCAAGAATAGATGTAGCTAGAGAGCTGTCTTAAAATTTCTTTCAGACTGTGGACGATACCAGTCAGCAGTGGTCAGAGTAGCTTTTGCTTCTGTCTGAAAGACAAGGGATGAATGCAGAAAAATAGAGGCAGTTGACAGGCAGTATTTCAGTATATTGGTTTTCTTGAACCTCTGGTAATTTCTGTGTAATAAAACTTTAAGATCAATTAGAGTTACACTGACTGCTTTCTTTTTTGCTTAATTAAATGTGGAAAGTCACAGAAGATTTTCCTGACCAAGGTTTTGATGCCTTTTGTGAGTACCTCTGTCTTTAATAGATCTCACTCATTTGTTCAGGCTGCTGAGGCTTCCACATTGTACACAGAGCTCACTTTTGGTTTTCTTTAAGGTGTTTTCTGAGAGGTTTTTTTTTTTCTGACACATTAATGTCTTTTACAGGGTCTTGGGAAGACACTGCAAACAATTTCTCTTCTTGGCTATATGAAACACTACAGAAATATTCCTGGCCCTCACATGGTGTTAGTTCCTAAGTCCACTCTCCATAACTGGATGAATGAATTCAAGAGATGGGTACCTACGCTTCGAGCAGTCTGTCTGATAGGTGACAAAGACCAGCGAGTAAGTTTCACTGTGGTGGTTTTTCCTGAGTAAATCCAACATGTGATCTTGCTGTCTTTTACCTTCCATTCAGAGGGAAGCATATTACTTGGATTCATAGTGGTTAAAAAGCAAGGTCTGCAAGAGCTACCCATTTAAAATGTAACCAGCTTAGAATTCACACGTAGGTTGCCCAGCTATTGCTTCATCGCTTTACCCTTGGAATTTCTTGCCTAAAGGTTTTCTCTCTCCTTTTGCAAAGGCAGTACACCACACAGACCAACAAAGTGAATCTTAAAATAGGAAATAACGCCGTTCATGTGAAGTGCTGCCACTTGTATGAATATATAAACCTGTTTAATAGTTACTTGGTTCCTGCTCTACATAGCACAGTACCTTGTACTGGCTGTACCAGCAGTTTTTACCAGGATTAGGGGGTCTGTCACTAAGGAACTTTCCTGGAAGCATTTGTCAGCTTAATGCTGGAGCGGGCAAGGTGGGTTGGTTGGTAGAAGTAGTATTGCAATGGGTCTTATTTGGCTTGTATTTTGTCAGTTGAATCCAAAATACTGTTCAGTCCCACGACTTGAGTAATTCCCTGTTTGTTATTTCAGTTTCAGTTCTTTGCTACCTTTTCTTTAGCACGGCAAATAAAAAATAATCTGACAAATCTATCTATGTGCCATCACATTCCAACTGGAGTTACCCATTTATTTAGGAAGGAAGAGCTCTTACTGCTGCCCTTAAAATGTTGCTTTTGTCAGAAGATTTTTTTTTTTCTTTTAAGGGCATCTAGCTCTTTTCAGAGTTTGTTGGATTAGAAATTGCAAAAATACTGATGAAACTGAATATTCTGGGGATCATTGGTTCATGTCTGGTATCTTGTGGGGTTTTTAGTGTGTTTCATTTGAATCAATATGTTTTATTCTTTCTGCAGTAAATTTCTTGCTTATATGAGTTAAGTTCTTGACATTCATACATCTCTGCACTTGGAATTTTAAATACTGTGTCCCTTTAAGCTTGGATGTCAGCATTCTAGAAATTGTTCAGTTATCTAAATAAAGTTGTGCTTGGGGTTCTTTTTTTCTTTAAAACCTAATGTTTTAACAAACATAAAATTAAAAAAAAAGGCAAACCTACAGAAAATTAATTTTTAGGTCTAATCTTTTGGTTCAGCTGTTGTGTTTGTACGTAGTCATGTGCAGCTTCCAAAGCCAGGAGTTAGAGCTGAAATCCCTTCTCTGCTCTGCCTCAAGGATTTTATCAGCTTCAGCACTGACAGAGCTGTCACTCTTCACAGTGGTTGTATGCTGTTGCCTCCATAATTAGTAGCAACATTGCATTACAGTTTTAACAGCACTACCGTGTTCTTTTTGTTTCAGTCTTGAGAAAGCCTCAGTCACTAACTGTCACCTTGTTGTCTAGGCTGCCTTTGTCAGAGACGTGCTGCTGCCCGGAGAATGGGATGTCTGTGTCACATCCTATGAAATGCTTATCAAAGAGAAGTCAGTATTCAAGAAGTTTAACTGGCGATACCTCGTTATAGATGAAGCCCACAGGATTAAAAATGAAAAATCCAAGGTAATTTATACTTTGACTGAGAGGTACCTGTGGGTTATTAGGTGGTTGTGTGAGGAGTAGTAATATTTTTATACTTGCTCATATCTCACTGTCCTTCAGTTATCAGAAATTGTGAGGGAATTCAAGACTACAAATCGGCTGCTACTAACTGGAACTCCTCTTCAGAACAACTTACATGAACTCTGGGCGCTTCTGAACTTCCTTTTGCCAGATGTCTTTAACTCCTCTGAAGTAAGTTTTCATTTCTACCAACCAAATGAAATGAATTTTACTGGTTTTCCAGGTTTGAAAACAGACTTGACTATGCACAGCTAGGAGTATGAGTTACTGATAACGATAGACTGATGGTTAGAAATCTTTCATGAAGGTGGACTGTTTTTCTCAGCTTGACTATTTTTAAGGGCTGTTGTGAGCCAAGAGGTATTTAAAATCACAATGTGAAGATGATCTCCACTGAATTTCAAAATAGATTGCAACATTGCGAAAGAAGTCGCATACTGATTTTATGGTTGGGTTTTTTTTGGGGGGGTTTACTTACTGCCTGTGTAAGAGAATCACCTGAGTTGGGTTTATTCACCATTGCAGTGACCTTGAAAGGAAGCCTCTTTACATAGTAATTATTTTGTTGATACAGGACTTTGATTCGTGGTTTGATACAAACAACTGCCTAGGGGATCAGAAGCTGGTGGAACGCCTCCATATGGTAAGTCTTTTTGCTGTTTGTGTAAGTGATTTACCTAGGTTAGACTCCAAATAACTCTTCCAGTGCTTCTTGTGACAGAACGTTAGGGGAAGACAGCTTGTTCCAGAAACATGGTAGACTTTGGGAATAGGTTGGTGAAACTCAGAGAGTGTTTCTTTCTTCAAAAGGAATATTAGTTTGGAGGGGAGAGAAGGGTTGGTAGTTCTGGATTTCAGGGTTCTGCAATGCTTGCATTGAAACTATTGGCTGTGAAGAGACTAAATATTTCAGTCAGGCAAAATTAAAAAAGAACCAAGGGGCACAGAACCATCCGAAAGGTGGGTTTGGCCTACTTTGAGTTTTCCAAAGAAAGCACATGTATATTCCCAGGTCCACAGAGATTGCTTTCTCAACTCATCTGGTGATAGGTCTGGTGTTTGAGCATTTATGGTAGAAAATGTGTGCATAGTTTTTGTCCTTTCAGTGTTTCACTTTCTGAGGTAGTTTAATGACACAATCTCTTTCAGGTGCTACGACCATTCCTTCTACGTCGCATTAAAGCTGATGTAGAGAAGAGCTTGCCTCCAAAGAAGGAAGTGAAAATTTACGTGGGTCTCAGCAAAATGCAACGAGAATGGTAATTCACATGCTTAGCTTGTGGTAATTCACATAACCTGTGGTTAAAGCTCAGAAGGAATGTGCTGCTTGTGACTTCAGCATTGTGGGGAACTTCATTTCATTCCTTCTGGTACACTCCCAACTCATACATATTTCCTTGTGACACTTTAGTGATGACAAAACCAGACACATCGGGGAGAGGTACCTGACGAAGTAAGAGGGAGGGTGAGCTTTTGACTACACTTACCATGTAAAGAAAGGCCAGCTTCTTAGCGTGACAGAAGTTTCCCCTTTCTTTGATGCAGGTATACACGAATCTTAATGAAGGATATAGACATACTGAATTCAGCTGGGAAGCTGGACAAGATGAGACTGTTGAACATCCTCATGCAGCTGCGAAAATGCTGCAATCATCCCTATCTCTTTGACGGAGCAGAGCCCGGTCCACCTTACACAACAGACATGCATTTGGTCACCAACAGTGGCAAAATGGTAGTGCTGGACAAACTGCTACCAAAGTTGAAAGAACAAGGTATGCACCTCGTAGTTGTCTGACAGTTGTTTAATTCAACAATAAAAATCCAAGCCAGTGCTTCTCCCTGTGTCTCCTGAGCAAAGACCAGCCCAGGTTAGGATGAGTGTTGGTTTCCAGCGTGACACCAGCTGGATGAGCACTCTGTCTTAGCTAGCTGATATAAACAACAGTTTGTGAACTGCTTCATAAATAATTGGCTTAATAGTTCACTACGTTTTTTGTGATGAAGTGTTTTGATTTCTTTTTTCTTCTTTTTTTTTTCTGTTTTTCTCATCCCAGATAAATTGAAACCACAGAAACAACAGTTAGCCTAGGCTTTAGGTTTTCTTTATTAGTATCATGATCTGTTTGCAACATGAGGTATTTTAGTCGCTCCTTTGATTTGCTGTGAGGTACCATTTCAGATTCCAAGTCTTCAAATCCTTTGTGAATATCGGTCCTTCTACCTGGGTATGATTTTGAGCAGCAGCTGAATTTTTTCAGGCAAGTCTTTAGGGTGTGCAAACATGAGGCACCTCTAAGTTATTTTAAATTTAGTTTAAACCTTAAACTAGGGACGGAGCTCTGGAGTACATTACTGTAAAACTCGTCTGCCACAGGAATTGCTGTTCTGAAATAAATGCTAAACTCATTATTTTAATGCGAAAAAACCCTCCCAAGTCCATTCCTCAGTCTTAGGTAATAGAACAGCAACCTGTACTCCATATCCAGTTATGGTTCAAGCATCTGTGGTGACACGTGTCATTGTAAGGCTGAAAAAAAAATCTGGTGGTCACTGTGCTTTGTTTGATCTTGATTACTTTCTGTGGTGAGACTTTTTGTTCAGGCGAGACAAATAAAATTGGCCTGGTCTTAAATCAAATGTTTGTCTGAAACAGGAGAGTTCGTTGTTAGACCTTGAGTCCAAGGGACAGTAGAAGTCGTGGTAGGAGAATACAGGGGGAAATGGAAGCTTTGTAATATTCTGTGGTTTTGGTTAAATCTCTCAAGAAGGTTGTCAGTAGTTGTGTGTGTATGCATAAATACTGTGCATTTACAGTTTTTTGGAGGTTGTTCTTGGCAGGTAAGCAACCTGACAAGTCTTTTAAGAGCTTACTTTATTTCTAGGTATCTTAAATCCAGAACAAATACTTGAAAATGTCATGCTTTGTACTCCTCAATGTTTTTATAGTTGTGTTACCATCCTTCTCTGGGAACATTTTGATAAAGGAGTGCAGCAAAAAACAGAAGCAAGAAGGCAGCCACTAACCAGACTGGTGTAGAGTAAGGCACACAGGAGTCTGCCAGTTCGTAACCATTGAGAGCAGTAGCAGCTGTGAATTTCATTTAACACACTCCAGTCATATCCTCCAAGCCCCACGCTGGGTGCCCAAGGGGCTGTTGTGGTCCCTGCAAGGGGCTGCTAGGATAGCGGCGGCTGCAGCCTCGCCTTATACATTGGGTTCAGATCTTCTAACGACTTTTTGTTCCTGCCCTCCTTCCCTTTCTGGTAATACAAACTCGCAGACTTTGGTAAATCTTTATGTTTTGGTGAAAACATACAAAAGCTTTTTACCCAAACAGGTTCCAGAGTCTTAATCTTCAGCCAGATGACCAGAGTCCTGGATATCTTGGAAGATTACTGTATGTGGCGGAATTACGAGTACTGTAGACTGGATGGACAAACACCGCATGACGAGAGACAGGTACTTAGAGTTTAAAGTCTTTATTTAAATAAGAATAGCACTCGTAAAACATTTGGTTCAACTCTTCCCTCTTTTCTTTATTTAGGCATCAATTAATGCGTACAATGAACCTGGTAGCTCCAAATTCGTGTTCATGCTGAGTACACGGGCCGGAGGCCTCGGAATCAATTTGGCTACTGCTGATGTTGTCATTCTGTATGATTCAGACTGGAATCCCCAAGTAGATCTTCAAGCTATGGTAAGAATCCAGGTGGAAATTATGTACTGGTTTTGTCTCTTTCTTACAGAACTTTCTCAGAAGTGTGTGGGGTGATGTAGTATTTCCAGAAAGAAATTGCTGCTTGCCCTGGTTTAGCAGAGCATTTGTAAGACCAACTGGGTTTGGTTCCAGTGCAGGTTCCACTGTGTGGAAGCTTTAGTCACCTCTGGGCTCCAGGGGGTTTTATGCAGTAGGACGTGCAGGAGCTGTGCTACAGTACACTGAGGAGTAATTAAGGAAAAATAGCCTGCTTAGGTTGGCAAAGCCCACCCTGAAGATCTACCATGTTAATCCCCAAACTGTAATCCCCCAAACTTCTGTGGGAAGTGGAGGGGAAGCATTTACACCATCTTTCCAACACCTTGGAACGGAGACGAAGTCAAGATGAATTAAACTTGAGGAAGTAAAGCTCTTTGAAGGCTGTGGGTGATTTTTGACATTAAAGATTGCCCTAACTCTCGATGGTCTGTTTTGTAACTGAATATGTGGAGAGTAATGAATGAAACCCAGTGCTGAGTTTGGGCGACTGTTTCTCCGGCTAGGATCGCGCGCACAGAATTGGCCAGACGAAGACGGTTCGCGTGTTCCGGTTTATCACAGACAACACCGTGGAGGAACGGATAGTGGAGCGTGCAGAAATGAAACTCCGCCTCGATTCCATAGTCATTCAGCAAGGCAAGTACTGGAAGGAAATTTCTTTGTATTTATGGTGATTGGGTTCCCTTTCCTCTCCCTTTTCTCCCATTCCACCCACCGCT
>VWZY01000013.1:4570-15797 GCA_013399075.1 Chloroceryle aenea
GCCAGAGTAGTTGGGCACCTCGTGTCTCACAGTGATTAACTGTAAGACTCGTAAGCCTCGTAGTCTAGACCCTTAGCCTGTTTTTCTTGTGGGATGGTCCCCAGATCCCAGTGAACCTTTAACTAGGGTATAAATGGAGCCCCACCAAAGAACTGGTTGAGTGTGTTCTTCTCAGAACATGTGGGCCTGGCAGTCAGACCCTCCCCTTGGATATACAGCGCACCATCTGAGGGTACTTCCACGTTTAGCCTCACCCCGCCTTTTCAGGTGAGTGATACTCTTGTGTGCCTCTGTGTGGAAGGATTTTCCTATATGAGTGAGGGTATGTANGCTGGAAGATAAACATGACTTTGGACTTTTCATAGCTCAAAAACTTAGTTAAGGCTCAAGCTGTTTCTCAACAGCACTGGCTTTCCTGACTCTGTTAGGTTTTTATCTCAGTTGTTCTTATCTGCTACACTGTCTTCAGAAAGAATTATCAGCAAGTGCACAGCTTCTTTTGAGGTGATGAACAGAGAACACAGTTCAAATGAAGTGAAACATTTAAGCATATGGATGCTGTTTGGCACGTAAGGGCTTTGCTGAACTGGCTTACTAAAAAAAAAAAAAAAAAAAAGAGTCAATATCCACTTGTAAATGTCATTTTTGGGGCTGTTTTCATAGGCAGTTAAAGACATATAATTCAGTGGCTGATGGAAAATTAAGCAAGATTTTGCCTAAAGGTGACTTATTTTTTAAAGATAGATGGGCAACAGTAGTTTCTTTACCACCATAACCTTGTAAATTAAAGTTTTTGAGTGCTTTTATAAAGTAAACTCCCTCAAAAACTACTGAGGTCAATATAAAATATCAAGTCAAAACAGTTGCCTATGGTAGAGTAACCTGTGTATCAGCAGCATGAATATACTGATGTCTTCTGGTCTTAAAAACTGCTGAGCCTGGCCACAGATCTACTGCACAATTTGTAGTTTACAGTGTAATATCCATTTTACTTATCCACGAGTGAAAATTGACAAAAAATAAATGTGCATTGTTTTTGACTTCCTAATACACCCCAATCTATTTCAGATTATTTCTTTTTTGTAAGTATTTAAATATATGTCATGAGGCAGCATCTCCTTATCCGTGTCATTCTGCAGACATTTTAGTAACAAGGAGATGGCTACAGGGACCAGCACTGCAGTTGTAAGGGTGCTACTTCTCTCACTAAGCAGAGCCTGTAATCTTGATTCTTATTTAATGGAAAATATTTTATCATAAATGTTTTGATGATGCTTTTGATAGCTTCTAGAAGGTAATGCTAGTTAAAAGTGGTTGTGGGGTTTTTTTGTGGGTTTTTAGATTGTTTTGGGTTTGATTTTGTTACCGGTTATTTAAAAGAGACCTGTAGCCTGGCTTTTAAACTTCTACCTGTAAATGATTTTGAGCCTTTTGTTTCGGCTGGTTTGTTTCCATGATACAATGTGTGGGATTTTAATTACTTCATTGCTGTCGCAGTACTGCATGAGCCTTTGTAAGTGATAATCTGGAGTGGATCAACAAAACTGTGGAATCTAGCCTTAGCAAAAGAAGAAGGGTGATTACTTTTCATTTCTGTAATGCTAAGTACTTAGCTTAAAGAATGCCCCAGTATAGGCAGAGTGTCTAAAAGTACTTGCACCTTAATAATATCAGAAGTATATGTTTTAAGTAAGAAAAATAACAGCATCAGAACTCTTCCTAAACACGCTGAACCTGGNTAGTTTATCAAGACACTGAAAATGCTTCAGCAGTCTCCGTGAGACCCTAAAGAATAGTATTCTGAAGCTTGAATACAATTAGGATCCAAATATTTCAAACTGAAAATATTTCAGAATTAAGGGTGAGTCAGTTTAACAGCTCTACATTAATCAAGACCAGTCTGTTTTTTCTGCACCCCTTATTACAGAACCAAGCAATTGTAGTTAGCTCTGTTGTTACGAGTAATTTCAGTCACAGTATTCCACAGCCGACAGTGATCATGCAGCCCTTTGTTTTTTTCAGTCCTGTCCAGAAGCTGTGCCCTCTGCTGGAGCACAGCCTGGAGCACCAGATGAAACCACTAGTTTATACTGTAATCAGTACATTCCAGCAGATAGAGGAGCATCTCAGTGCCAGATTTTGTGGATTGAAATACCTATGGTTTGAAATAATCTGCGCATTGAGGAATCTTTTATGATTTTGAGGAATTTACCAGCTTNGGTAATGCTAGTTAAAAGTGGTTGTGGGGTTTTTTTGTGGGTTTTTAGATTGTTTTGGGTTTGATTTTGTTACCGGTTATTTAAAAGAGACCTGTAGCCTGGCTTTTAAACTTCTACCTGTAAATGATTTTGAGCCTTTTGTTTCGGCTGGTTTGTTTGCATGATACAATGTGTGGGATTTTAATTAATTCATTGCTGTCGCAGTACTGCATGAGCCTTTGTAAGTGATAATCTGGAGTGGATCAACAAAACTGTGGAATCTAGCCTTAGCAAAAGAAGAAGGGTGATTACTTTTCATTTCTGTAATGCTAAGTACTTAGCTTAAAGAATGCCCCAGTATAGGCAGAGTGTCTAAAAGTACTTGCACCTTAATAATATCAGAAGTATATGTTTTAAGTAAGAAAAATAACAGCATCAGAACTCTTCCTAAACACGCTGAACCTGGTAACCAGTGTTACTTTCCATTTCTCTAGGTGTGACAGGTCCATTATTAATAAATCCAGGCAGACAGCTCTGGACATAGCCACATTTTGGGGGTACAAGCACATAGTTAACTTGTTGACTGATGTGAAGGGTGGACAGAGGCCTAATTTTTTCTCAAATGAAGTGAAAGAAAATACAAACTATTTTGGCTTGACACTTCTGGACAGAAGAAGTGATAAAAGAACAGATTCCAAGTGGCTAAGCAAAAAACTAAGCCATCCAACTACAGTATACATTCTCTTCTCAAATCTAAGTCCTTTGGTTACTTCGGGTGAGGGAATAGAGAGCTCCCAGCAGCCAGAAGTAAAGCTTTGCAGGCTGTATCACAAGGATGTGGAGCAGTGTTTGAAACAAACTGAAGAAAGTACCTTGATTTTTCTTGGAGTTGAACTTCAGTTCCACATGAACCTGCCGGCAGCTTGCAATGGAAGAGTTCTGCAAGAAGGTGAAGAGGATGGGTTGGTTGCTTGGTTTGCTCTTAGTGTAGATTCTTTTTCTGCTGAGAAATTTAAACAGAAGCATGAGGACTGTTACTTTCTTCACCCACCAATGCCAGCCCTACTGCAGCTACCTGAAAAAGAAGCTGGTAAGATGCACAAAATGTAGCAGTTATCCAATGTGTAATCAGAAAGATACACTTTAAGATATAACACAGGGACAAACCACTGCAAAAGAATGAGGTATTTTCAGTGGATTTAGAAATAATTTAATTTTAAAAGCCTGATGGTGCTTTTGTGAAGAATTTTTTATGTAAGAAAATGTGCAGTTGCAAATGGATATTGTGCAATGGCAGTTATTAGACTACAAAATCTATTGATCATAATGGTTTTATATATAGTACTATTTAAATAGTAATGCATATGCTTTAGTGTTCTAAAATGAAGAAAAATACCTCTTTTCTGAGTTTTCATTACAAGATATGAAACCAAGTCCTTAATAAGAGTGTGTTCGATAGTCATCTGAGAAGAAAATAGTGTGAGCAAGTGATGAAAAATCATAATCCAGAAGTGAATGCATGTCATTATGGACATGTTGCTAACAGCTGCTGTTGTAACAATTTTGTTTTTACAAAAGATCAAAGAACAAGCCTGACTTGCACCCGATGTCTAAATGGAACAATGCATTATTACATCAATACCTGTAGCAGCCCTAAAATGATAATCTGGAGAAGGTGTGATACATAATTCTGACACCTTGCCCAGAGTAAGTAACTTTTGTGAGAAACTGGGTATATTACTCCAGATTAATTTGTTTCTCAACACATAATTGGCCTGTTGCTATTATTACCATGTACTATTGCATGTGCTGTGCTACAGAGAAAAATACCCGAGTAACTCATATTGCTAAACTTCTCTTGTAGTAGATTACAATTCAAGCCATAGTCTGTCTTTAATATTAAACTTTACTACTTGCTTTTTCTATACTGTTAAAAGGTTACATGAGTTAGTATTTGATTTTGTGTATTTTCAATGTTTTGTTTTAAAGGAGTGGTAGCCCAGGCTAGATCGGTTCTAGCATGGCACAGCCGCTACCAGTTCTGCCCAACATGCGGGAGTGCAACCAAGATTGAAGAAGGCGGTTACAAGAAAACTTGCTTAAAAGAAGGTTGTCCCAGTCTCCAAGGTGTTAACAACATATCATATCCAAGAGTTGGTGAGCATATTATAGGATAAACTTGGTCAAAAATGGCTTGTTTATAGTATTAGATACATGTAAAACAATTTATTTTTAGTTATTTCAGCTGATTGCTTGTCTCTCCCTGAAGTATGTACATCTTAGCACGACTAAGAATTAAGTAGCTCAGGCTTCTCTTTCTTGGAGTAGTCTGTGACAAAGAATTGCTGTGACAATACCAATCTTTATTGCAATAGAGTACTATCAGTCAGAAGTTACAACAACATGAATGAGACACTAGTAATACAGAGGGTCACATTTTACTTCCCCCTCCCCTCACATACTGTTTTCTCACCTTCTGCAAGCCATCTGAGCTTGAAATAGCTCTGCATCAAATTTGGTCCTCTATCAAATTTCTGATACAGGGCTCATTTTCTTGCAGTGCCACTTTGACTATATTAGCTACCATCACTGGCTTTCACTGTTCATTGTCAGCCACAAACTGACAGGCCTAAGTCTACTCAGAACATAAGCTTGCATATACAGTCTTCTGTAGCTCTTTATGTTCATGGGTTGCAAGAGAAGTGTACTTGTGTTACTGATGGAGAAACAAGGATAGGAAAAAAACTGACCCTTTTTTCTCCAATCATTTGGTGATTCTTTGATCACCTTTCCTTCCCCTATCCTGTCCTTTTTTCTGTAATTGTAGTTCTGGATGGTGTATGTATGTTACATTTCTGAATTCCATGTTCTCTTACATACTCTAGATAATTCTTTGTTGTAATCAAAGCAATTCTGCCATATTTTTCTGTCTTATGGACTACAGTGAAGCTTGTTAAAATACCAATGGCTGTTTCTTCACAATCTCTAGCACAATAATTTTAGAGAAGGAATGGAATTATATAGGAAAGACCTGCATTTTTTGCTGATGCCTTTCTGTGAAGGAAGTTTACAGAAAGCAACACTGCATATTCTACACTGTGCCATGTGGCAGATATTTTTAAGTAGGACAACAATTATCATTTACAGTGGTTGCTGAATGAAGCCTTTTTGTACAGAGAAAATACTGGTGTTTTGGACAAAAAAAAAAGATGAAAAATATTGGCAAGAGAAAAAGTATATAAAGTAAGAGGTGGATAAAAAAAAATATAAAAATTAAAAAACACTGAGATACTTAAGACCTCCATAACAATAAAAAAACAGAAAAAGATCATAGATTAACAATGTGTAGAATGGCATGATAAAAGGAATGATAGCAATAGGATAAAATATTAAACAAGAAAGAAAGAGATACATAAAATGAACAGCAGTAAGAAAGTAGATAAAAATGCAACATCAGATGAGAGATTAGCAAGCAGTCAACAATGTCAAAAGTGGCGAGTTGAGTCCATATTTGTAACTAGAGTGTCTGGCTCATCTTTGGTATTTTAAACATACCTTCTTCAGATGTGTGTGTAGAGGAGGTGATACTAAATTGGTTTTGCTGCAGAAATTATTGCTATCTCGTGGATACCTAGGTTAGTATTGCTGAATACTCTTACCAGATTGTGTTTTGGTTGCAGGTCATTTATATCCCGCATTCCAAGCCTTGGCTAGTAAACTGCTTCTACTAAGGTTGTATGTTGAAAAAAAAAAAAAAAAAAAAAGATACCCCACCCAGAGAAATAACAAAAGTGAAATAGCTTGATCAGGCATCTACAATTCTGATTTCAGTCACTTCAAGATACCTTGTTCATATTTACATGCATTGGTATCAAATAGGCTGAAATTTATTACTGCTTTTAAGTCCCTCAGATACTGAACTACATGCCTTTCATGTCCCTTACAGATCCTGTTGTGATAATGCAGGTCATCCATCCAGATGGGAACCAGTGTCTTTTAGGTAGGCAGAAGAAGTTTCCTCCAGAAATGTTTACCTGTCTTGCTGGATTTGTAGAACCTGGTGAGTAATTTCATTTTCCCTTGCCAAATGTTTTTTCTCATATACCAGTATTGTACATTGAAAATAATATAGAAATATGTGTGGTGATATGTCAAATAAAAGTTTTTGCTTCTTGTTAAATAATAAATATGCCTGTTATGTACTTTCTAGGAGATGATTTTGAAAAATGCAAAAACCAACTTGAATAAATATTTGAAAATAGTTTTCTCATCATGTACTCTTAAAACACATATTTAAGTGAAAAAAAAAAAATTAAAACATATAAGGACACTTTATCACTTTGGTTACACATAGCAAGGCATTTTAGCATAGGAAAATAAGAGTCAAAGTATAACTTAAAGTTAACAGAGAGCATATGCTTACATGTTTAGGGCCTGACTGATTATATAGAAGACAAGCTGACATGATATAATTTTGAAAGAAAAGTAGAGTTACTTTGCTAGATATGTTCAGCAGTAATAGTTGGAATTAGTTAGAATTAACAGTAGCTGCAGAACAACTTGTTAAAAATTCTGGTATTAGAAATTGGTAACTGTGCATATGAAATATAGTGACAGTGTGAATATATTTATCCAGGTATCACTTGAAAAAATTCAAGGTGTTTATTTCTTACTTATTCTCCCAGCCTTACTACTTTCTGATATTGAATTCAAGTGTTTAAACTGAAATTTAAGATTAGCCGATCCTGTCATCAGCTTCTGATCAGCTGAATGTAGCTAAACTAAACTGTCTCTGACTGTCTGTTTTAATGAACCTGTCATCAGTGGTTACAATATGGTACATGTGCGTACATGTAACCCTATGATCATTAACAATTCAGTTATACATCTAGAAGTTTTCTATGAATATGGAAGTAAAGCTTTCCATTGCACTTCAGGTTTGGAGAATTGTCTGTATAGGTTAAGGCAGTGAAGAGTAAGTAAGGCAAAGTAAATGATACAATGCAGAAATGTGTGCACGTCTAGTCTCTGTTTTCTTTTGTAATTTTAAATACTGATTTTCAAGTTGTATTATGTACTGTTACAACCATGCTGAAAAACTAAAAATTAATACAATGCTATTTATAAACTAATAGGTCAGCATTTTAAAAGTAATTAAGGAACAATGTATTTTCTACCCAATTTTTGACATCATGGGCTTGGTAATAATAACTGGCATGTATGATGATTTATCAATTCAGGAAATAAATATTACAACTGAGAAATTATCATACTTTATTTTCTGAGGGTTTTGTGGTTTGGTTTTTTTTTTTTGGTAGCTAGTTTTACTTTATTAAACTTCTGTATCTTGTGCTTAAGGTCTGTGCCCTGATCTGTGAACTATATCTCAAAGATAACTGTCTTGGGCAGTTTCAAATCTTTTGAGTCAGTTCAAAGCACAAGATATAATCCTTGCTTGGAGTATTTTCATCAGCTGCTTGTTCTTCACCCTTTTTGGTTAGGTGAAACAATAGAAGATGCTGTTCGAAGAGAAGTAGAAGAGGAGGCTGGAATCAAAGTTGGCCATGTTCAGTATGTCTCTTGTCAGCCATGGCCAATGCCTTCCTCCCTAATGATTGGCTGCTTAGCTGTTGCAGTGTCTACAGAAATTAAAGTTGACAAGAATGAAATAGAGGATGCCCGGTGGTTCAGCAGAGAAGAGGTAAATTTCAATTTAATTTCCTTCTTGTATTGATTAGTCTGCAAATGCATCTGTTTTGGAATACAATAGGTGCTTGTTTTTTTCAGCAAGTTGAACGAGCATCTATACTCCCCTTTGATCATACTACAATTGCATTATATTGTAATTGTAGATCACACCTGACTAGGGAAAGTCATGGTAATTTTGGGGTCAATTGCAAGCCCATTTTATGACATTTGTGCCAGTTAGCTCTTCACCTATTCCTTCGGGGAGATTCCCAAGTTAATGCTATTTTAACAGACTTACCTAGCAAGGTTGTACTTTTCATCTGAGCAGAAGTAGTACTTAATAACAATCTTAAAAAACATTTTCATAGTTTCTCTAAGCAAACATGCTGTCAGGTTTGCCAGGAGGGGTGTCAGTTAGGTAAAAACTCTGGAAATTCATGAGTCTGAACATCTTTTTACGTGCAGTACTATTTTAACACTCTGATAGTGAATGCAGTTTACTGTGCATTAATAGGAAATTCTACGCTTTGCGTTCCTGAATATTTAAAATATAGTCAAATAAAAGAGAGGAAAAAATAAACTTTCACAGAGAGATTTAAGTTCATCAGTGGAAAAAGGAAAGATTGCTTTCACAATGTAGTCTTCACAAGTTTTTCCACTGGCTAATAATGAGCAAAACTAAACAACACTGTACTTTTGCCTAGCAGTTGTGTTTTGACTCACTAAGTCAAACTGAAGGTAGTTAGTCACAACCTTAGTGTATTCCTGACAACTCTGAGAGCATTATTTTACATAAATATCAGTTCTGAATGTAGTCACTTACAGGTTTGTCTAGAATTGGAAATACATTTACTTCAGAGATGTACTAAACTTTGGTTCACATTTGAGCTCAATAATGTCAGAATTCACACAGAAACCTGTGTGAGTTTTTTCTCTGCATCTATTTTGGAAAATGTGGTAGTGGTTCTCTAATAACTGTAGTAATGATAGACTGATGGATCATCACAGTAAGATAATTCCTGTATTAATGTAATTCCATATAGTGTATAATACTACCTTCTAAAGAAAAAAAAATCTGTCTTTTTTGCAGGTTGTGGAAGTTCTCATTAAAGGAAACCAGCATTCTTTTTTTGTACCACCAAGTCAAGCTATTGCGCACCAGTTGATAAAACATTGGATTAGAATGAATGCTCATCTTTAATTCCAATAATGGATTTATTTAAGTTAAATTACTACTTCTAGTGAATGCCAAGTTAGGAATAAAGTAGAAAGAGTTGTTTATCTACTAAATGTGTAAACCAAATGAATTTTTGAGCCTTTCCTTTGGTTCCAGAACTGAACTATGCAAACCTTCATAGTTTTATTTAGATTTGAGTTAAACCTAGAAAACAACTCAGTGATTATCCCAAGCAAGCCAGCAATAAATAGGTAAAACTGGTTCCTTGTTGTGGCTGCTTTTTCATTTCAGAATCAAATTATTATGCCTTTTGCTATCGTGGTCTCAATGTTTGATTTGTTTATTCCTGTCCCCTACTGGAAGGAGTCACAGCATTACAGAGGCCTTATCTTGTCTGCTGTTTGAACTCTATATTTGCATCCTCCAATTCTGTCTGAAGTGTTTATTTCTCATTTTTACGTATTAATTGAATTCTGCCTGGCACAAAAATAAACATTCAGTGCTGAAAGTTTGATAAACAATATTGACTTATATGGTGAATATGTAGTATTTAGTGCCTTTTATATTAATAGCAGTCTAAGAAGAGTATTTACTCCTTCAGTCTGATTTGGCCTGCACTTATTCAATTGTATGTCAGCCTGAATTTAAAGGTATAACATAGTATTCTGTTTATTAAAAGTGTTGAAGAACCACCCCCAAAAGGATAAATATTAGGGTTTTTTAAATATAATAATGTATGTACAGACCCTAGGCAATGAGTTACTTCATCCCGATAATTAGAAATGGAGCTACAGACTAATGGAGGAGAAAAGAAGATTAATTAAACAAGACATAATATGTCAAAATATGTACAAGGATATTTTAAGGAAAGTGAAGTAAATTTTTAACTAGTAATATGATGATTCACCTTAAGAAAGATGAACAAGAAATGAAGTGAGGAACAGATGGTAAAGCAAGGATAAAGCAAAAAGCAAATACAGGTAGCATAAAGATAATACCATGTTGAGGTAATTAAAAATATATGTGTAAGACCCATCGTAATATTAGTTTTTCGTGTAGGAAATTATGGTAGGTCGCTATAGAGAAGGACTTGTAACAATCTCAGAAGAAAGTAGCCATAACCAACACTGATATTGAGACTTCTTTTTTTCAATTGAGAACTGTGTAAAGAGTATATATTTTCAATTATAATGATAATAAATAATTTGAAAAAGAAAACAACACTTCAGTAATCTCTGAATTTGAAAGTAGTATTTTAACGATCTTTCAGTTCTAATAACTTTGGATGTTGCAACAATTTTTAACATATATTCTTTTTCCAGAGCTAGAGCAACATTTGTTAAGCTTTTCCTTTTTCCCTCCCCAACAGCTGAACAATTCACAGAGAAAATGACAAATATCCCTTGATTAAGAAAACTAATTTGTTAATTCTAATCTTTAAAGTGAAGCTTTTTCTGTCCTTTATTGCCTAATTTGCCCTCTTCATGGTTCATAGGATTCAGTTTGAGTTTGAAAATACCTAGACATTTTCTGAAGGATAGTTACTGTTTGCAGATTACATATGAAGCATCTACTTGAAGAGCCAAATACTGTAGTTATTTAGCAATTACAGCAATTCAGAAAAGTGAAAAATTAAATGTAGCAACAATTAAACAGAGAGTCCAGTGTATCTGACTAGAATATGGTCAGGTCAATGCCTCTGTAAGAGTTAAGCAGTTTTCCTTCTCAAACACTGCAGCTTTGAAAGCAGGATGTTTCTTGCCACTAAGTTAGTGCAGTACATAAAGACAATAGTATTCCTTAAACCTCTAAAACTAGGAAGTTTTTGTTCACAATGTGTAATAATGATCTCACTCAATTCTTCGTTGTCTCTACAGTGGTACCAGAGCAAAATGAGTGCTCAATACATGTAGATGTATGAGGCACAAAATTCTGGAAATGCCTTTTGTTCCAACTTGCCTGTACAGTAATGAAAATTAACTTCTGTTCTGTCTATAACATGTAAATATTCTGTATTCTATCTGTTTTTGAAATCATAATAATTTACAATTAGTAGAAATAATCATAGAATCATAGAATCATAGAATAGGCTGGGTTGGAAGGGACCTCAGAGATCATCGAGTCCAACCCTTGATCAATTACCGCCACAGTCACTAGACCATGG
>VWZY01000013.1:34342-44366 GCA_013399075.1 Chloroceryle aenea
CAAGACCAAGTTGGAACAGCTAGAATTGCTTTCCTTGACACAAAGCTTTTGGTAGCACATGGCATGAACCTGCAGTGATTTCCAGAAGAGGTGAGTGAACACACAATTCCATCACAAATCCTAGTATCTAATAATTTTGCATAGTATGTTACAGGCCTGAGACCTCTGTCTCTTTTGCTTTTGTAGCTAGGCTATCCCCTGATGTTTGCAGACTTGAGACAACTCTAATGAATATTTGGGAGCAGCAGCTCCATATACGCTTACTTCCAGCAGCAGACAAGAATCCAAGTGCATCTTGCTCCTGACTCTCACTAACTGCTCAGTTTGACATCTGTGTCAAAAGCTCAAGGAGCAGAGAGATGAAAAGACATTCAAGAAATTTCATGGTATAACTCCATAATGCCAGCATGGCAGCATTTATTTCTCTGGTTTTCCATATTTGTCACATTTTAAGCTCTACTACAATTGTAACAATTCAGTATTAAACTGGCAAAATACCGTGTTGTTCTGAATTACTTCATGCTAGTCTACATTTTCTTAATTTTTAAATTCACAGTAGCAAGCTAAGATGTGGTTTAAGGATACCAGCCTAGTAGTATTTATTTAGTTATTTATTTACTAGTAGCTTTCTATGCAGTTAATCATGCCATCTCGTACTTTCTGTATAATAAGGGAAAAGCTAGTGCATGTGAAGTATTTGTCTACACAGACACAGTTCAGCAAACTGTCAAACTGAAAAAAGACTGCCATTTACATGTATTCAGGAAGTAACTTGATGAACAAAACATAAATAAAAGTTAATTTTTATATATTCTGTCTTGAAACTGGAAATCATTCCGCATAATTGCCACACCAAACAAAGCAACAGATTCCTTCTCCAGCTGCATTAAACCAGGCTGAATTATGCCAGGTAATTTGTATTGAAAGGAGTGTTTGTTTTTTTTTTTTTCATCTCTCAGACAATTTATACTACAGTATTTTTTCAGTGTGTCTGTTATTGCAGTCTCCACTGGCCTACACTTTTATATACCTTTCACCATACAGTTTTAGCTGTAAAGTTCCACCTCCCAGTCTGGTTGGGAAGTTGTTGTGCTATTGCATAGCCTTTTTCTCCACGGTTAAACTGCTGTTTACAGCCTGTCTGTCAGCAACCAGCTGCTTCCTGTCCTCTATCCTTATAAGACTGAATGTTACTGGTTTGGTTTTTTTTCCTGTAGCAAAGAACTAGATCTCTCCTTCATCCCCAGGTTAGTCTGGATGACATGGCTTGACCCAGTAGAGTCATTGCAAGACATTGTGAATGTAAAATAATATGAATCTGAAAATACTCATGATCATAAACCATAGAATGGTTTGAGTTGGAAAGTACCTCTAAAGGTCATGTAGTTCAACCCCCTACAGTAAGCAAAGACATCTTTTCACTAGATCAGGTTGCTCAGATCCCTGGACAACCCAGCCTTGGATGTTTCCAGGGATGGGGCATGAACCACCTTTCTGGGCAACTTACGCCAGTGTTTCATTACCCTCATTGGAAAAAAATTCATCCTTCAATCTAGTCTGAATCTACCCCGTTTTAGTTTAAAACCATTACCCCTTGTTCCATTACAACAGGCCCTGCTGAAAAAAATGCCCCCATCTTTTTTATAGGTCCCATTTAAGTACTGAGGAGCTGCAAGAAGGTCTTCCTGAAGTCTTTTCTTCCCCAGGCTGAACAATCTCAACTCTCTTAGCCTCCATCCATAGAAGAGGTGCTCCAGCCCTCTGATTGTTTTTGTGGCCCTCTTCTGTACCTGCTCCAACAGGTTCATGTCCTTCCTGTGCTGAAGGCTCCAGAGCTGGACTCAGTGCTCCAGGTGTGGTCTCACCAGAGCAGAGTAGAGCAGTAGAATTGCTTCCCTTGACCTGCTGGCCACTCTTCTTTTTCTGCAGGCCAGGATATGGTTGGTCTTCTGGGCTGCAGATACACATTACTGGCTCATGTCCAGCTTTACATCCGTCAGTACCCATAAATCCTTCTCTGCTAGGCTGCTCTCAATCCCTTCATCCTCTGGCCTGTATTAACACCTAGGATTACCCTGATCCAGGTGCAGGACCTTGCAGTTCCAGTAGTTCCCAGGGTCCTCCTTTTTACTCTTTTAAAAAATGGGTCCAATGTTTCCCTTTTTCACAGGAGACTTCACCTGACTGGCAGGACTTTTCAAATACGAGTGGCTTGGCAACTATATCAATCAATTTCCTCAGGATTCTGAGATGCATCTCATCAGGTCCCAAAGGATTATTTATGTTCAGGTTCCTCAGGTGATCACAAACCTGATCTTCTCTTAAAGTGAAGGATACACATGTACAAAGTCTAGGACAAGACAAAAGTTCTATATTAAAAATAAACAAAACCACACTGTCTGAGGTCTGTTATTCTTGCATTTTCCCTGCTGACATTACTTTTACATGTTTTATCCTCATGACAGTAAATTCAGAGGATGCTCGGTCAGTAGATCTGGGACTACATTCTGAAAATGAAGACAGAGGTTTTTATACAGAAAACTTTCATTCTGCATCCTGGGTTTTCAGAGGAGATGATGTCTCTCCAGATAATAGTCCTAGATGTCTCAGCAAAAGGCCTAGACCAGTGGCAAGTAAGTTGGATAAAGCAACGGGTAATAAATGTCATAAAACTGTATTCTTTTTTGGCACTTCGAGGATTCAAGGGGATTAATATTTTGGAGAAGATTATAGATGCTTATGCTGAAGACAGGAGAAAGAGCAGCCCAACATGCTAAAAGGTTATAAAACCCTTTAAATCAGTAGTTCTTATTTAGCTACTGTCTTGCAAAATGTCATAGTTACTTGACAAAATCAACACTGGTGAAAGGTCATAATTAAATCTCTTCCTGTATGATAACGCTAGAAGCAATGTCATTCCATAACTTCTTCAAGCATGGCAAAATCACAGAGAGCTATTTATGGAGATAGAATCATAAAATCTTTTCTCCACCAAACTTTCAAACGTAGTCAGTCCAGAAAGAAAAGAATCAAGTTTGCCATGGGTATGAAGGGTTGTTCTATTTGTGGTTTAAATCCTGTCATGTAAACAGATACAGTGAATAACTTTTGCAGGAGGATGGGAGTTTTCCTTCACTTTTCAAATGTTAAGTTACTGAAAAGTCGTATGGTTCAAAGAATGAAGACAAACTGAAACACCCCTGTAGATTTCTAGAAGAAATTTCTTTGCTGGGGATCATAAATCATTCAGAATATGAGAGAAAACAAATGTCATCTATAAATCTCTCTATATGAAAAATATCAAAGTACATGAGAATATTCTGGAGAGACATTTTGATTGCTTCTTCTCCAGGGGAGAGGTCAGAAGTACATCGAGAAAGTTAAGGTAGATATTGAAGTATCTGTGCTCTTTTAGACAGGTAGCATCAATTGGCCTGCTGGCAAAGTAACCTTTAAAGCAATTTCTATCTTCAGAATAGTACACATTTTGAAGACAAAACAACTCTCATTAATTATTACTAAATTGGCCTCCATTAAACAAACAGTTCTACAATCAAAGGATCAAAAACAGACATTCTGAGAATTCAAATTGACACTGAACTCCTTCATAAGACTTAACAAAGAGCCAGACCATTTGAGACACAATAATAACACTGGACCCTGAAAAAGAGTTGGAAGCAGACAATTAGACCCTTATCTTCCTTTTTACTAAGCGTCATCCCTTTGCCTGTTAAACTCTGCTGACTTGAAAGTCATTTCACATGGGTACAGCCCCTGGTGGCAGGAGATGCCAGTGTGGTGGGAGGTTGGTCTAGAGGACTGGGAGGCAGTGGAAGTAGTAATTGGAGATGGAAGAGTAGATGAAAGGAAAAGAACCAAATGGTATCCAAAAAATAGAGACCTTCTAAAATCTAAAAAGAATGAGAAAACAAGAAAGATATTTAAACTCATTTGAGACCTTGAGTGTTCACTCAATTTTGTATTTGCAGGTTTGATACAGAGAACAGGAGCACTGTCCATAGAGTGGAATATCTGAATGCTTCTCCGCTGCTTCATTACAAAGTCCACACACTTAAACTATTGATGAAAGTACAATTAATTAATGCTGTTTGTCTTTGCTCTAACATGAATGACATTCAGTCAGATCTGGTGTAAGGGGAGTAGGTACAGGCAGAGGGCCAGCACCAGACAGCTAGGAGTGATACTGAAAGCATCCCATCCATTTGCAGAATCAGTAACTGTTGGTGCCTATAGATAAGAAGTTTTAAAAATAGGCTGTTGATTGTTAAATGGTATTCAACTTTTAGAGGAAAAAGGATATCTTTTTTCCTGTTTTGCAGTTCGTGAAAGAACAGTGAAGATTGCCAAAGGAACTGGCAATTACCCTTGGGGTTTTAGGATCCAGTTCTCAAAGCCAATCCTTGTGACTGAAGTTGACACCAGTAAGTTATGTTTTTAGTAGTTAAATTCTATGAAAATATATTTTAAAATATAATATTTAGTAAAATAAATATTCTATAACATGAACTGAAAAATTTAAAACATCTGATAATATATAAAATATTTTCATAGTGAGTATAAGGTGCTTAATGATATATCCTTGAAGTGCTCATGACAAACTGTTTTAGGGACCCAGTATGCTTGTGAATAAACTGGAGTCCACCATTCTGCCTCCTTCCATGCCAGATCATAGCTTATGTAAATGTCTGTATCCAGCCTCTCTCCAAATGTAGTCTGGAACTGTGGGGGACTGACATCCATTAATGACAACAGGCTTTTAAGAATAAAATGGAGGATACAGTGATCCTCATAACAACGTTTCCAAAAGGCTTATATAATAAGCTAGAGACACTTCCACTTGGATGTGTTTCCACATAGCCATCTATAAATCTTAACAGGTGAGCTCTTAACTTCTGCAGGGTAGTCTGATGATTGTGAGGAAGTCCAGAAGTGAGTGAGTGACCAAAAAAGTGGCAGATCAGTTTTAACAAAGATGAAGTGAGAGATAATGCCTCTAGAGAGATATTACCCATGTTACATTCGGGAACGAGATTTTGGGAGTTATGACTGAAAATAATTGTCTCTGAAATAATCAGATCAGTGTGCAACGGCAGGTTAGAAATCTGAGTAAAAGCTGGCTCTGTCGGTAACAGCAGTGAGAATGAGACACAGGGAGTCAGAGTCATTTTGCTGCTGCCTAGAACTTTGGTTCACCCAAATCTACAGTACTGCATGCCGTACTGCTATCTCTGGATGGACACAGTACAATTAGAGAAGGAGCAGAAGGTACAGAAGAGTCTGATAGATTTCTACTAGCAAAGGCAGATATAATGAAAAATGCCACCCATGACCAAGAATGCCAGTTTGTGCCCTCTAGCAAGGCATCTAAGAATAGCTCTGTCACAATACTTGTCAGTATTGTATTGTCCAGCTTACAGACAACACTAGGAAAGCAAATGAATTCAGAGGCACATGGATCTGTTAGCTGAACACATAATTTAAAAATCTGCCTGCTGAGCTATGAAATAGGGTCATCATTAAACTCCATGAGGGAATAAAATTGCATTTGTACCCCTTTTTGGTTGCACACTGAGACATTATTTTAATAATGTTTTAAAGACCTCTTGCAATCATAAAATCTTCTATGAAATCCTCAAGACCATCACAAACCAAAATGTGCTGCCATTCGAAAGTTGTTTGTAATACATGAGGGTGAACCATGTCTTTTTTTGGTGCCTGTTTCTTACTAAGCTTTTACTGATCTCTTCTTTACAACTATTAAGTATTCTCAGAAATACACTGAAAGATCCCATTCAATGCATGATAGCGTACAAAATCTTTAAAAACCTACGTTAAATAGCATGGAACAGTATTTTCCAAACCGCATTTTTTTCACAGTATACTAGGAATACTCAAGTTGTGAGAAGGAAAACACTGACCAAGAAACTAAGTAGCTGTGTATTGGTGCCTGTGGAGCGTATCTATCACTCCCTAATTTGTCTCCCCCACTGACTGGCATGTATCTAAGCTCTATTTTATTAAGAGTGTATGTCCTTTACAACAACTGACAAATAAACAAAAGGGTTATAAATTAACAAATCTGATTCAGTTCCTCCTTCAGTGACCCCTTGTTATCTTACTGTGTTATTTCCTCTTAAATACAAAACCTATAAAATACTGTAGCAAGTCCTGTTATCCAGAAGGAGAAACATCAATATGGAAAGTAGACTTTTGGTCTTAAATGGAAAACTTTGCAAAATAATAGATTTTTTTTTTCAACTTTCTACACTGGACATTGCACCAGATCTTTCTTTGTACTTTAGGCCAAAACCCTCAGATAGTGAAATGCCAATTTGCCTCTTAAATCATTTAAATCCTAACATAATTTTTAATTAAATTTGTCCATTGCAAGTGATTATCATTGTTGAACCATTACCTAAATACTGAAGTTTCATTTACAGATAACTAACATTTTGCTCAGAAAAACTTGTTCCACCTTCAAGTTGACATCATGAAAGCCCCAAAGTATAATCCTTGACTAGTTTAACAAAAACCTGTTTTGCTAGAAAAGCCTGATTACATAGGCATGCTTTATAACCTAACTCTAAATCAAATGTTTTATTTTATTTCAGATAGTGCAGCTGAAGAAGCAGGGCTTCAGGTTGGGGATATTTTGATAGCAGTCAATGGAACCGATGTCACCAGCATGCCACATTCAGAAGCTGCCAACTTGGCAAGGAAAGGTGAATTTGAGATGACAGTAAAGTACACAGATAGGTCAGGACTGCTATAGAATGCTCCAAATACATCCAGACAAGTTGGGCAGTGGATGCAACAAAAGCCTTAATCAACAGTTTAATGCATTAGTATGTAATACAGTACTATTGCCTGAGTCACTTTTTTTTCTAGACCTTGCTAGGAACACAGAAGAAAACAGACATAAGAAAATATTCCCCAAAGAGTAAAATAGACTATAATGCCTTGGGCTCTTCTGCCTTAAAGAAAGAGGTTGAGAAAGTTCTGAAAGTGACTATAGAGACACCAATACCTTCTTTATGCATTATGCTTGAGATTTCACAGCTTGGTTCAGTGTACCCAGTAGTTATTTCTATGTCACCAATACCTGAAGCCTAATCAGGAGAGCAGAGAGGTTATTTCATGAACTGTCCTTTTGCAGCACCACAGAAACAAGAAGTCAGCAATATTAAATCATGCATATTCTTCTTAGAACTGTGTTGACTAAAACCCAAAGATACCCATATTTGCATGATGGAAGTTAAATTACTACTGTTCTTCTGTTTATCGCAGATATGGTTTTGACGGGGCTCATGGGAAATTCAATAAATTAAAATGCTTCTACAAGGCAGTGGCAAATTTAGCTTGACACATCCCAACTTCTTTAATTATAGAGGCGCCATTCACACTGTTACGTTTAAGAGTATGTTGAGTGTTTTAGCAGATAAATCTCTGATTACTGGGTATTTTTAACTCCTCAGAGAACACCCCTGGTCTAAATCTTGCCATGCAGACAGCATTCCCGAAGTTAAATGTCCCTAGAAGAGAAATCCAGCAAATATTTTGCAAATGAAAATGTATCATAGTCACATTTCTCAATCCCCTTATGGCATTGCCACCTGCTCTGAAATAGTACCTGGTATGATTAGAATTTCAGGTCTTTAATGCTGAAGCCATAGATGTATTGGTAGCATCAATGAATATTATGAAATTGTACCTCATTGTTGAAAACAACTACACATTTTTAGACCATCTTGTAACCCAACATCTCCTTTGCAGATGGCAAGTAAACACTTTAGCGCAGGTTAGCCTCCAACACCAAGCCCCTCAGTGAGGGGCAGGGATAGCAAAAAAGGTTAGTAGACTCCAAGTCACAGAGAAGAAAGAATTCTCAAGAGCATATGTAAGATAGCAGAGATTGAAGGTACCTATGTGCATTCTCAGCAATTTTTGCATAAACCCCAATTTATGTGCACACATTTGAGCAATGAAATCCAACCGCTTCTCTAAACTAATAATATGCAAGCACCTGAGATGTTGCTTGCAAAAGCAGGCCACAAAAACTGTTTTAATATGTGTTTCTTTAGATAGCTGGCTCCATTACTAGTGATCAACACAAAATCAGTTTAATTCCTGATTTCTGTTAAAAGGTTATCAAATATTGCTTAATTTAAATCATAGTTTTCTAGGCTGCTTTTTCCTTGCTGCTTTCTAGAAGCAACACTGGGAGGAGAAGGGTATTGGATAGAATACTGCCTTTCTGCTCCATACTGTATAAGGACATTAAAAAGTACTGACAGCCTGGATTATAGTTTTGATCTATGTTTTCACATTCTTCATGTAATGTTCTAGGTCCTGATATCCTGACTATGGTGGTGGGATCGGATATCAGCCGTTACCCTAACACCCCCAGACCTACCTGCCGGGGATATTTGCATAAACGAACACAATCGGCGATACTGAAGGGCTGGAGGAAGAGGTGGTTTGTGCTGAAACATAATGGCTACCTACACTATTACAAACACAAGAAGGTAAGGAGAGAGATGTGAGGAAGCAAGCTGGGTACTGAACTACAAAGTGCGGCATTATTGTACTCATATTTAGAGATCATTAATCTTGACTTGTAGAATTAAAGAATTGCATCAGCACTTGAAGTGCTTTTGTATGTGGTATTTAGAAGAGGCTTGCTGAGGAATTCTGTCTTCCTATATATCCTAGTGACAGACATAGACACTGCCAGGCTTTATGGATTCACATTTAATCTCTTTGCTCTTATCATCAGGAAATCTGAATTAACTGAGTAAGCTCTAGGAGGCTTTGAATGAGATGATATAATTTTAGATGCATAGGAACGCTGTATTCCATCTACCATTACAAGTTTTTTCTCAGGCATGACTTAGATTTCTTCGTGCTATCTGCACAGGGAAGTGGGAAGGCTCCTTTTCTTCAGAGTAGCATTACTCAGCACTTCATTCTCTGTCATATGAGCAGGGACCTGTATAATACTTACAACTTTTAACTTCATCTAACAGCAGACATCCAAAAAAGGAATAAAACAGGTGCTTCATGAAGAGAAATATTTTACTTGTCTTTATCCTGAGGGTCCATTTCAACATGGCATAATATACAACCTTCTAGTTATATAGTAAATCTTCATAGCCATATGTGTCAGCTATCTCAGCTACAAACATTTGAGTATTCACCAATAAATAAAATCATAAATAATGACATCAGATTTAAAAAGAGGAAAAAAGAAAAACCAAAGCAGTCTTCTCTTGAAGTGGTTAGGTCCATGGGTGGGAGACACAGGCAGCAAACATGGCTCATGACCCTGACTGCATTGGAGCCATTAAACTCACCTGCCCTATAGTAGCACTTTACTGTAGTCTGTGAGGTGGATCAGGTGGTGGTCCATGTAATTAGAAGTTCCTAATCCCTTTCCCTGAGTAACTTCATGATGAAGTTAATCATTGAGAAAGTTATGTCTATAAAATCAAACATTGATTTCAAAGACTGTGCACTAGGACTTCTGGTACATTTTACAGCTTCTTAAAAAGATTCAAGATCATCCACTTAGCATTCATTTTAACCTGACTGCAAGGATATGGTGACGCTGAGAAAATTTGCTTAGGTGAGGGATTTATCATTAAATGAAGCCCATGTAGTGAACCTAGGAAGGGCATCAGTGGAAATATCAGCCTGTTAGAAACAAGTAGAACAGATTTGTCCCCAACACACTATGAGAACACATGACAGTGAAATACATCCATGTCCACTGTTAATCAAAAAATACATGGAAGTATGAGCATGGCACCAAGTCCTTCACCTGTAAATACTTCTTATATTTCCTAACATGGTCACACACCTTTTAGTCCACTCAACATGTGAATGATACAGACGGGTACACGTACACTTGTACATATGTAGACATACCAACAAAAATTATCAATAAATATTAATATCACAGAATCACTAAATGCCTATGGTTGGAAAAGACCTTTAAGTTCAT
>VWZY01000013.1:52346-64537 GCA_013399075.1 Chloroceryle aenea
GTGTTCCTGTGTGACCTACTCTAGGTGATTCTTCTCTGGCAGGGGGGTTGGACTAGATGATCTTTCGAGGTCCCTTAAAGTCCCTAACATTCTGTGATTCTGTGATAATGGCAGTATAACCAATAGATTACTCTCCAGTGACAGGTAAAAGTAATTACTTTTATAATTATTTTTTTCATAGAATCATAGAATAGATTGGGTTGGAAAAGACCTCCAAGATCATCGAGTCCAACCCCTGATCCAACTCCAATTACTATATCATGGCACTAAGGGCCATGTCCAATCTCTTTTTAAAAACCTCCAGGGATGGTGAATCCACCACCTCTCTGGGCAGGCCGTTCCAATGCCTGATTACCCTCTCTGTAAAGAATTTCTTCCTAACATCTAACCTAAACTTCCCCTGGCAGAGCTTAAGCCCATGTCCTCTTGTCCTGTTGTTGGTTGCCTGGGAGAAGAGGCCAACCCCCACCTGACTATAACTTCCCTTCAGGTAGTTGAAGAGAGTGATGAGGTCACCTCTAAGCCTTCTCTTCTCCAGACTAAACAACCCCAGCTCCCTCAGCCTCTCCTCATAGGACTTGTGCTCAAGTCCCTTCACCAGCCTGGTTGCTCTTCTCTGGACCCGCTCCAGCACCTCAATATCCTTCCTGAACTGAGGGGCCCAGAGCTGAACACAATACTCAAGGTGTGGCCTCACCAACGCAGAGTACAGGGGAAGGATGACTTCCCTGCTCCTGCTGGCCACACTGTTCTTGATGCAGGCCAGGATGACATTGGCCTCCTTGGCCACCTGGGCACACTGCTGGCTCATGTTCAGCTTCCTGTCGATCAGCACCCCCAGGTCTCTTTCCACCTGGCTGCTCTCCAGCCACTCCGTGCCCAGCCTGTAGCGCTGCATGGGGTTGTTGTGGCCAAAGTGCAGGACCCGGCACTTGGCCTTGTTGAACTTCATTCCATTGGAGTCAGCCCAACTCTCCAGTCTATCCAGATCCCTCTGCAGAGCCCTCCTGCCCTCCGGTAGGTCGACACTCCCTCCCAGCTTGGTGTCATCAGCAAATTTGCTGATGGTGGACTCAATAATATAATATATAATATACCTTTCACACTTTTTGTAACAAAGGGATATTTGCCAAAGGAATGCTCTCCAGCTGTTATTTGTGAAAGCCACTTGAGTGAAATGTCCCTTACATCTGGCTTATATAATTAAGGAAGCATGGCTACCTACGAATCAATGAAGTGCATTTGGTCCGACTTTGAATGCCTCCAATCCATAGTCTTCCATTGCTAGATGTATTAATTTGTAGTGAAGTTGACATAAAACACTCTTGATGCCACAGAGCTTTATCTGCACTCATTCTAGACAGCATGGAAAATATTTAGAAAAGAAGTTTGCAGAGATGTGCAATAACAGCATTCACACAGCAATTTCATTATCTACAGTGACTGTTGCCTTCAGGCTAAGACAGTCAGCAGAAGCCAGAGCATGGACAGGACCCTGGTGAATAACACTTCATCAATCTAGCACTTACTCTTCTTTACCCTAGGATTGAGATTTGGAACCTGAATACATATTTTGGTTATCCTGTCTTTGCAATTAGGTTTTGTGCCTAAAGTCGTTATAAGAAAAGTAGGTCACACAGCACTGGAAATTTTTGGGATTGGCTTTATCTTCTGTACTGACTTTAGTTTTGCATTAAAAAAAAAAAATGTGGAAAGAAGAAAGCAGAAGAATCTAGGAACTGCAGTCATGAATGTTTACTTAGTTTTTCAGTATCAGGGGTTATTTTGTTCCCACAAAAAATTAATATATAACAAAGGGATAATTACATGTGCCAAAGAGCATAAAAGAAAGTATTTAACTATCTAATACCCACTGGTGCATATTTTGTTAGTGGAAGAATATGTATGGGGTTTTTTTAGGCCAATAAAATAATTACCTGAGGCATTTACGATTCAGCTCCTATTGACAGTATTTCATTATCTGCCAATAATCAGTTGATTTTATTCTATGTGACTCCACCATCTGTGTATTTTTCAAGTGGCACTAACCCTCTTCGTATCTTCTTGCATTAACTCATGTTTTCTATTTCATTGCTGCCAAATTTGATGCAACTGTTGGGATTGTTAGAGCTGCAGTCATAACACTTCAAAGCAAGGGAGCTAATAATATTGTTTAAAACACTTCTAGAGTTCACTTTCTAGATGTGTTCACCTGTGTTTGAATATAAACATGAACTTGAGGGGATCTGGGCTGGCAAAGTGTGGGGAGGAACTGCTTCAACATACCTATTTGCAGTAAGGAGCTTGATGGTTTCTTGTAACTAACCACAGACAATGACAATGCCCTTCTTTCTCAGAGATCTTTAAGTCAAACAGGAACAATACAGTACAAAAGGTTTTTAAATGCTTTCCATTGAAAGTTTTCTAAAATGAACAGGAAAGTTTATGAACATAATGATATTTAGCTAACTTTGCAAAGGAACTGAAATCTAGCCTTTTAAATGATGCTATTTTCTGAATGTCAGCCTTTGTTCCCTCTACATGCACAAACGAGGTGAGGTTTTCAGCATAAACCCAGATTGCAAAAAGCTTTTCTTAGTAAGTAGATTCATACTCCTAAATTCTTTGGTACACTTTGAAAATCAGACTCAAAAGTTTGGATACTTACAAATACCTCACAATCCTTCCATATGCAGATATGAGTTCTGATGGACCAAAAACAACTAAGAGAGAAAAAATATTCTAATTTAGAAGGTGTTTGACTAGTTTATCTTTTGTGACCTCACTGTATTTTCTGAGACTGCTGATCATCAAGCCATATGATGGTTCAAAAGCATGTGAGCTTATCACCAACTTCTACACCTTTGAATATTCCTTGAGTTTATCCCTATCTCACAGGGATCAGTTTCATATAAATCCTGATTTTTTGCTCTCTTTCTCTCTTATTGCAAGGATGAAGGGAAGTGTAGACCCTTGGAAGTAACAAAGCTGGAAGGAGCAGAAATTGGTGTTGACACCAGCCTAGGTAAACCATTTGTTTTTAAATGCATACCTCAAAGTGGAAACAGGATTTTCTACTTCTGTGCAACTTCCAATCAAGAAATGAAGAGGTAAGTGATCCTGCATTTTACAGGGTCAGTTCTGTTACTGGTTTAAGGAGAGGGTGTCTGAATTTTTGAGGACATACAGAATACCTGCCTTGATCAGTAGAAAAAAAACCTAATCTTCCAGATATTTATGGGAAGATGATGTTTCCAATTTTCATTTGAAGAAATTAAAAAATATATATATTTCTCAGCCTCACAGGTATTTTGATGTTTTTTTTTTTTTTTTTTTTATCAAGTCTTTAATATCTGTGCCTTGCTCAAGATCCTCCTGAATTCTTATCTCCAGAAAAAAAATCCTCACCCATATTCACATGCCTTCTACTCTGCTGTTTTATCAACAAAGTGTAAATCTTCCTGTCTAAGTATGTCATTTCACATAATTATCTCCTGCCCAACAAGGACAGTGCTAGTAATAAATACAATCCCATCTTCTACTTCCTTTTCTGTTATTCTGTCATATTATCATTTTAGCATTTTAAAAAGCAAGTATTCCATAAGATCATATTAGTTCTGGCAAGAGGCAATGTGTTTCAGATTGACTCAGAGTTAGACTTTAAAAATATTCCTTTTGCGTTTCCTAGAGACAATAGCTGACAAAACAAAGAGCCTCAATGTCCTGGGTTCATATATAATAGGGTTAAGTTTCACTAAAGATGGGAAGGGGCCACAGATAGAATAGCCAATGAGCCAATGGGGTATTCTATACCATACTGACATCATGACCGATTTATAAGGGCAGGGAGTGGACCAGCCAAAGTGTGGGTCTCTGGCACAGTGCTGTTGGTGCAGGGCTAGGCAGTTCAGTGCATTTTATATCACTAGTTTGATATGTTGTTTCTTTACTACTGTTGTTATTACTGTTATTTCTTCTCCTCTTGGTGGTGTTTTGTTAAATTCTCCTTATCTCAGCCCATGGGGTTTTGCATTTTTTCTCACTGTTCTACTTTCCATTCCACCAGGGGGAAGCCACATGTTGCTCAGCTCCCAGCTGGGTGTAAAACACAAACCCAAAAAAAAAATTACCCCCCAAAAAAATCACCCAAAACACAAGTAACAAAACACAAGTAACAACTTTTAAGGCTTTAATTTAAAAATGTGCTAAATTCTAATCCTAATTTTCTCTGTTATTTATTGTGAATTATCAAATATACAAAGCTGTGAAGCAGGATGACATTTGGTCTTCATCACCCATCTTTTTATATCTTACTACTTAACAAAGCACCAATCATTATAATATAACAGAATCACAGAATCACTGGAGTNATCCATGGGGTTGGTCCTCCACAGGTCCACTCGCCTAGGTCATTGATGAATACATTAAATAAGACCAGACCCAGTACTGACCCTCAGGGAACACCAGTGGCTACAGGCCTCTAACTTGACCCTGCACCACTGGTCATGACCCTCTGAGCTCTGTCACTCAACCAGCTCTCAATCCACCTTACTGTCCACTCAACAAACCCACACTTCATGAGTTTCCTAGTGAGAGCAATAATATCTACCAGCTTTCTCAGCACTTATGGGGCCCACAGATTTATGGATGTTCACTTTGGCTAAGTGGTCCCTAACCTGGTCCTCTGTTACCAAAGAGAAGCCTTACTCTCTCCAGACTTTTACCTCATGCATAGGGGATTCATGAGAGCTGGTTTTTGCAGTGAAGACTGAAGCAAAGAAGGCATTCAATAACTCCACTTTCTCTGTGTCTTCTGCCAGTAGGGCACCCACCTCATTCATCAAGAGGGTGCATGTTTTCCCTTACCATCCTTTTTCTCTTGATATACTGGAATAAATGTCCTGAAAATTACACCCCTTTACATACTATTTATGACAGCAAGAGTTAAAAGGCAGTGAAGCACATTTATTCTGCTTTACCAATATAAGCTTTAGTCATTTTTATATTTGTCATATTATAGGTGGCTGGAGGCTATGGATAAAGCAGTGCATCCTGTCCATCAGGTAATGCTTTATTTGTATACAAAGCATGTGTCTATCAGATTGTGCAGGTTTGTACACGGTCAGATGCAGACAGCAACAAATGCTTACTTTTGCTCTGGGCTGTTGGGACATGAACGAACTCCAATCTAAAATCCATATTTTATTATTGTGACTCAGCAAATATGTTTTGCTGCCATACAGTGGAACGAATCAAAATGTTCCCTCTTCAGGTATCAGCAGTTTCAAACGGTTCAGAAACATCATCTAAAATGAGGGTACCGGGAAGGGAAGAAAGTGAGAGACAACTCTCACAACCTTATTTTCTGCCCTAGGAAATACTATTTGGAGTAAAGGGAGAGAAATATGTATTTTTCTAAGTGTTTCCTGCAAGTTTGCCTTGGTTGACAGATACCTGCTTTTTCCAACAGTATATAAGAAGGGTTGGGGGTATGTTGAATTCTTCTTTTCTATCTTTTCAGAAATGAAGAAACATAAATTAGTTGATAATCTTTGATTTATCTATTGCTTTTTACACCTATACATTCTGCTAGCCCCTATAGCTGGGAGAAACATCTATAATTGATCTTGAGCTGCTGCAGAGAGACCTTGCTCAGCCCAGCTTGATTTAGTATGAATAGCCCATGGCTGACCACTGAACTAGGAACTGCAAAGCTAATTCTAGTACTTCCAGAGTTGGAAGCATGGAGGCCAAAGCCATTACAGCTCACCCTTTCCTGGTCCCATGATTCTTACCCTTTCCTCCTGTAGGCAGAATATCTTTATACACTGTTGACCTGTAAAATATACTTTTTAATATATATATTTATTATATTTAATGAATGTGAGTCTTTAATGCAAAGTATCGAAGTCTAACTTTTTTTGCANTATATTTAATATATTTAATGAATGTGAGTCTTTAATGCAAAGTATCGAAGTCTAACTTTTTTTGCAGATGAAATAATGTTGTTTGTTTTTTTTTTTAAAGAGGTTTTTTCCTAGTTTTGTTTTAGGATTCTTTTATCACACAAATACCCTATGCAGTGGCAGTGTTTCACAAGTTGAGCTTTTTCTTCACCTATAAATTACAAAAGGATAATTTTAGTAATTAAAAGCACTCTGTTTTCCAGAAAGGGATGGGAAGGCATCTGTAACCATTTTGTATGTCCTAGTTTTTCCATCTAAGTCTGAGTGCTGTATTCTGGCCTCAGGCACCACATTTTCTCTGGAGCTCAGAGGATAGATGGTAAAGCTTGTCTTCTGAGATAACACACGGTAAAGACTTCTAAGTCAAGCAATCAACAAGAAAAAAAGCTTCTTGATACAGCTTTTAAATAATCCTGTTTCTACTAGCAAAACTTGGACTGAAAAACAAAATCGATGCATAAAGACAAGTTATTATTGTAAGAAGAAAGTAGAAGTTGGGCACTGCCATCAAATATAGGTTTTTCTAATTGCATTTTCAGAATTGACTTTTCAAATTCTTTTCACAATGAAAGCTAATTACCTAGTAAGGATTGGAGCTTGTGTCTTTTCATACTAGAGGTCCTCTTTAATTTCTTACAAGAACTTTTCATTACATGCTTACTTTACAGAACCACGTGTGGGTAGATGTAACACTGCATAACACTACACTTCCACCCTTGGCTATCAAAAACCCAGAGTGCCTGGGGCTTCTCCACCAGCTGGACAAAAGCAAAGATGTCTGGATTCAGCACTACTGCATTCTGAAGGATGGCTGTTTGTACTTTTATGCCACTCTCCGGTCTACACCTGCCCAAGGTAGGGACAGCTGATGGATTTTAGTTTATTGTTAAATCAGAAATATTTCACTACACTGTCCAATAGAGAGTGCAGTGAGAGTTTATCATCAGAATCACTCTGTTCTGTGAAAGTGAGTGAAAGAAAATCAAACTCAGTCTCTTTCCATAAAATAGCCACCTCTTTTCCCCTGATACTCTTTCCTTTTCCTCTCACAGTCTGTATTTTTCTTTCAGGAATGGAGCTAGGCAGGATTTGTGCATATTACTTGTATCAGTGTCAAGATCCACCCTTCCAAAGCACTTTAAAGTGGCTTGGGCCAGTTCCATTGATGTCAATCTGCTGAGAACTGTTGACTCCTGCATGTTAGGCAGCATCCTCAGAGAGAGGAACATCATAAACTTAGACTGTTTTCTTTGCTACTACTAGGTTTTGACAAGACCTTGGCAGAGCTAGTCCAACCATCAACAGATAGAACTTAACTATTCCAGCAGAGGTTGGTGCTCCAGGATGTGGCCATAGTCATTTTCAGCTAAAGGTTCCATCTAGCTGCTCTCCCTATGCCAGAAGAGGTTGTCTGGCCACTCTCAGAAAGCAACAACATGAGGCTACTGGGGTCAGTTGCAAGTAGATGAGATGAGTTTTAGGCACCCAGGAGAGCCTGAAAGCATAAGTATGAAAGTATCTTCAGAGGTGTTCCTGGGAGAGGGTATGGGTCAGAACCTCCATGTGCTAAGGATCAGAAAGTTCAAAGGATCAGAAAGAAAATGCTGTTGTACTTTTGTTTACAAGTCAAGAAAAAGAGAAACCTGTTCTCTTAGTGTTTATTTTCCGCCTGATCAGGCAAGAGGCATTCCTCTTTACCGTCTAAACATTTTGTGTAGCACTTTCAGCTGCCAAAAGCCATACATAGAAAATGATGAGTCATTTCTACCCTGAAGGAAGCTGAAACTAACATTTGCCCAGAGCTAAGCAATGACTTAGTGGAAAGCCAAAAAAATTAAGTATTATGTGTTTGTGACACCCAAGCTTATGTTTTTACTGCTAAATATGTCATTTTGGTGTTTAAATATGCTACTCCATACAGATCTTGTGTACAGTAATGTTTTCTCTCTTGTTATTACAACTATTGGGATTTTTTTCCCCAATTTCATTAGAGATTCTCACTCACATATACCATTCTCAGTGCTGTAGCATTAATTTGATGCTCTTGTCACTAAATGTGAGGACACCCAAAAAATACAGACCCTGAAGACAGTAACAAGAACATTCAGCTGTAGATCATCAGCTCCACATGGGTTTTTTTGGCTATTCACCATGTATGTCTGCAGTGAACATATATACCTTGGTGCAGTGAGGTGAGGTCTGGGGGCAATAAAACCTCAAACAATCCATCTAAAATGGAAATGTCCTGAAGAACAAATTCTGCCTAATGCATTTCCTTCACAGCTGACTAGTGTGCTTGCAATGACATTCCAGTTACTAAAGTCATCAAGGGGAACTGACACCTGCTGTAGATTATTTTTTTTTTTAATGTTAAAATTCATATTTCTTCAATATTTAAAGGAGAGAGAAAGAACATCAGAAGGTAGAAAAAATATTTTGCAATTTTTTATTTAATGAAAATCTAAATAAAATGATACTTTTGATTATTTGCTGGAGAGGAAGCAAGTTTTACACTATTTTCACATCAATTTTCAGAGAAAAAACCAAACAACCTTCGAACTTACAGTTCTTTAAGTATTTAACATGTAAATTCTGTACAACTATGTTGAAACACCCAACACAAGTCATCTGAAAGTCCAGCTTGCAAGAATTGCTGTTATGCTTGCAATTGGCAGTAATTTCATAAATGGTATCTGCAAAATGCTTGATGCATGCTATTTTATTCTGTCCAGGTGGCCTTTACTTACAGGGGTATATTGTGAGTGAACAGAATCTGGGCTCCAAGAGATCTGTAATTGAACTCAAACCTCCATCTGAAGAATTTAAAACATTCTACTTATGTGCAGAGAATGTAAATGAAAACAAAAGGTAAACCAATTTTTTTTTTCCCCAGTGTTATTTACCAGACTTTAGGAAGGCAGAAACACTGTAGACTGGAAAGATCTAATGACAACTTTTCATTCTGTATGCATTCATTCCCCCTTGAATTATAGTTTTAGACAAACTGCAGTTCAACACACTGGCACATATGCCTCATCAGTTCTGTTGTCCATGCTGGAGCTACAGCAAGGCTAGCTTGCAGAGGTTCAAAAAGAAACCCAGATAAGGTGCCTTGCACAATGATGTGTGTGTGGTTACACTGAACAGCAAAGCTACATTCTCATTAGAGAGAACAGAAAGTATATCCTGCTCATTCTCAAGAATTATTTGCTTCCAACAATGACCATTAGAATTTAAAAAGAAAACTGCCCTGTGAAAGCATGTTCTGAAGGTGAATTCCCTCATCATAATCCAGCCAAATTCCATGGCTGTCAGTAGGAGTTCCTCTTGTCTAAAACCTACAAATTATGTGAGTTGGGTTTTGTTTTAATGAACAACGGACAAAGCTTTTTGCTATGTTGGAAATTGGTATTGCGATATGTTTTTGTTCTAGTGAACTCCTCCTGCCTCTCTCCAATCTATTTAATATCAGCATATTTAGTAACATAGCTATACCGCCACGATTTATAAAAGGTACGTTTTAAGGAATATAAAAATGCATGCCTAACATTTGACTGGGGATAGCTATTAGTCTTTCATTTCTTCTAGGTGGATTACAGCTTTGAAAGCATCGATTAATAAATGGTTACCCCTGCACCAGGCAATCCAAGATTTCATGAACAGACCACTGGAGGAGACAAGGATGTGAGAAGAAAGCTCTTTTTTCCCTCTCAATTTATTTTCCAATAAAAAAATTCATGTTATGTCTTATGATTAATCTCAAAAGATGCTCTAGCAGCAGCTACTCTTTAGCATTCCTATACATTAACAGCTTTTGTAACCTTTACTAAATAAACATAAAGCAATATTGCCTTCTTGGTGGCTGTCTTTATGTTATGTTTCCACTTCAACTCAGACAATACATAAGCCTGTTTTAGAGCAGTGAACAGACATCAGCATTTACCTGATGCAGACAAAAGAGAAAGGACTGTATTTCAACAGATGGTTTATATCTGCAACTTTTTCTTTTTTTTTTTGGCAAATTCACCCTTTTCAAAGATCTCTGTTTTTCCATCCAGGAGTTTCATATGTGGATTTACCATTATGAATGGTGTAGGGATTAAGGCTGAGACAGGCTGGGCTGACTGAAATGTTAGCAGCTATGTACTATTACAGCATGCCTGGGAGCATGCAATAAATTTGTGTGATTTGGAAGATAAATAACTGAAATGAAATATAATAATAACTATATAATGAAAAGGAAGATAACAAAGAGAGAAATAAAATTCAAGAAAGATGTACAGTTCAATTGCACACCACTTGCTGACTGATGTCCAGGCAGTGATCTGCCCCTCCCAGAAAATATTTTATGGTATGGAATATCCCTTTGGCTAGTTTGGGTCAGCTGTCCTGGACATGATCTGCCCCAGCTTCTTGTGCACCTCCTGGCTGTCAGAGCACAGGAAACTGCTTAAGATAAGCACTACTTAGCAACAACTAAAACATTAGAGTGTTACTAATGTTATTCTCATACTAAATCCAAAACACAGCACTGTACCACCTAGTAGGAAGAAAATTATCCCAGCTGAAATCAGGACAGTATTTTTGTTCTTGTATGTTCTATATAAACATAAATTTTAATTGTACAGTGGTTTTGGTCTGGCCATTTGCCATCACAGCACAGAACAGTTATGGACAGAAATCAGTTCAAGAATCAAAGACACCATTTCCTCCAAAGCTAGCAATAAGAAACAGCACTGTAAATGTTTATCAGGGATATCAGGATTAGACATCTTGGTTAATACATCTGGTAATATTTATATAGTTTTTGACACTATTCTCTAACATTAAAATAATTCCTACAATGAATAAATCTCAGTATTCAATTTTCAAGCTTCTAACACTAATTAAAATATACTAATTCATGGAAAATAATGAAGGTTAGTTCCATTTATTTATTGAAGCCACATGATAACTAAGTCTCTCATCCTAAGAAATCTGCAAATTAATGCTGCAGCAAACTACAGAATGGAAAAGGATACACACTCCAAAACAGACAAAAAATTGCCATTTTGTGAGATTGTTTACAAAGACTGTGATACTTGGCCTTCTTGTCACAATCCTTAGACACTGAGATCTTTTGAACACACTGGAACCTCAACTACTTGCTTATTAGCTTGGAAAATATCAATTGCAATGCCATAAGAAGCTAAAAAGCAAGTGACACTCCTCCAACCACCACAAACGTATTTTTATATGAGACTAATTCATTAGCTAAGATGCTTGAAGCAACAGTACTTAAAAACACCAAAAAAACAAACAAACAAAAAAAAAAACCAAACCCCACCCCACACAAAAAACCCAACCTGTTAATCAGTTCAAAGGGTTTACTATAGTGATTTGAGATTTCATTAAAAAATAAGAAGTTAGTTAAACAGTGCAAGCAATTTTCTGAAAACAGACTGAACCCCAAATATTTTAATGTTTCTTTGTATAAAACTGTACTCTGAGGTAAAATGTGTCATTGCATTTGAAAAGAAGCAGTCGTTACAGTCACATTCTGCATTTACTGATAGTATTTTGAAATTTTTGTGTTCAGAAATGAAATTCGTATTTCTGCTACTACTCCAAGAACAAGTAATTAAGTATGTATGAATTACCCCTTTTCCCCACTTTTTTTGACACTGGAGAAAATAGCAAGTATGAATGAAGTATGAATGCTGTTGACTTGAGACTAGTAACATTTCCTAGGGAGCAGTTACCCAATTCAGACTAACAGTTCAGAGCTGGGAAGAATTTAAACAAGCAGGAGGTAAAACAAATGATAACAAAATGAAACACAACAAATATGCTTCCCATAAAACAAAACAAAACAAACAAAACACACAAAAACCCAACAGCAAACAAATGGTGGGGACCATGAGAGTATTGTTCACCCCCTGGAACCCAGATGTTCCTTCAATTGTTACTAGCTTACTCAGCCCATTTTCTCTTTAACAAGTTCCCCTTGCATCCATCCTCAGACAGAATCCCATGATCACCAAATTTCTTGGGTTTGTAAAATTTCAAAAACACATATGATAACATATATGGCACAAAGAACTGATAGCAATGAAGGATTTAGTAACCTCAAAAGCGAAGTGCAAAAAGAAATAAGCTGTTCAATGTGAGTAAAGTTTACAGGAAAGGGTGTTTTACAGTCTTACTAAATTTTCATCATTTCTAAAGTGCTTTATAAAATTGAGT
>VWZY01000013.1:82602-93176 GCA_013399075.1 Chloroceryle aenea
TCTGATATAATTGTTTCTAACGTTGAATTTACTTTCAATTTAACATTGGGAATTGAACATCTCCTGATCATGTACTTTTTTAAAAGACAAAATTTTAGCTCTAATTCTCCAAACATATAAACCATAAAGATTCCTCAGAAAGTATCTCTGAATTTTGCACCACAGACATTTTAAATGACATGTTTTACCTATGTTGTAAAAGTTAGGGAAAAAAATAGGATATTTTTGCTCTTGTTTTATTTATGCTTTCTTCAGGAAAATGAATGCCCAACATCAAACTCCCACATTTTCATACACATTAAGAACTCAGTAAGTAACAAACCTCCAGAAGCACTTTCTTGTAGTGAATTAGTATTTCCAGCATTGTCAGTATAGGGACAGAAGCTGTTCAGAAGTTGCATCAGTTACCTGAAAGCAAAAAAAATACAGTGTGTAGATAATACAAAGACTGTCAGGGTGATGCATACTGGTGTACACAAAGAATAGAAATTCAGTAAATCTAAATCTAGCACATACCAGAATGGTTACTACACCAAAACGATCACAGTGGTCAAGAAACTGCATATACCCTAAGGTGGAAAACCAAAAAAAGGTTGGGTGGTACACAGCTAGATAGTACACAGGAAGGAACAGAAAAGCTTTTCCCTTTTTATTGTGTTTTATTCAGATCAAAATCCAAAAAATGCACTCAATCCTTGCTCCACTTCTTAACATGAAATACCACAAAAGAGGATGAAAAAATTGAGGCAGTACTTGGAAAAGTGACCTATCTGTAACAGAATTCACTCAATTAAAAAAAAAAATATTGTTATGAAATGCCATTGAAGAATTATTACTTTTTAAATAGCTGGCCTGGAGAATGGAATGAAGAGCAGGAATTCTCCAATCTGTGGGGATCCAGTTTATGGGAGATACTGAATTCTCTGTAATCAAATGCCATGCTGATGGCAACAAAGTCCAGAAGAACTTTACAAACATAAGTGAGCAAAAAGGTGACAGAAGAGCTTCAGCAAAGATAAATTTAAGATGATGCCTACAGGGAACAATAATCTATATCTTGCCTGCAAGATGCTGAGATCACATTGGGCAACGACAACTCCAAAACAAGATTTTGGAGTCATCATCAAAATGTCTGTGAAAGCTTTACCACTATGTCCAGTGCTAGTTAAGAAACCCAAGAAAATGTCAGCCATCATCACAAAGGGCACTGAGCAATAAGGTACATGGTCCTGTCCATCTTGCTGCTATCCAAAATCTTGACATTTTGAGTAATAAAGGATGTTCTGCCCTCTGCATCTTAGTAAAGTTGTTGGAGCCAGAGGGAAGATGCTGAGGATAGTGAATACAGAAATAAAAAAAAATGAAGCTGCTACACTGACTGCCAGCAGTATTTTCTCTGCCAGGAAAAAGGTGGAGGAACAATATGACCACAATTTACAAAATCATAAAGACAACAGATAAGGTGAATGTATAACATACCAAATCTCACAAACCCTAAATGGGTGAAACTGGGAGATTTGTTGAAAGCACACCTAAGAAAGAAGAATATTTATTTATTTATTTTTATAAAATGTGTAGTGAGTATCTGGAACTTGCAGATGGTCAAGGAGGTTGACAGTGTCACCCTGTTCAAGGATGGACAAGTCAAATTTATGGGCCATAGGTCCATTAAGGAGATACTAGTGGAAGAGGCAGGAATTCATCTTCTTATGACCTTAATATGGTGATTGTGGATGTTGGGAGAGTACAAGGGGCATGGACATGGTAACCATGCTTGCACTCACTCATCCATATCCTACCATTTCTAGAAAGAGAGTGCTGTTCCAGGTGGATCATTTGTATAGCACGTAATCATTTTCTCATCTGAACTTTCATAAGCTTTGCTCAGCAAAGATGTCTAACCTCTTATACCCTGAAAACTGCCATATACTGGCCGTTAATAAAATCTCAATCTGATATCAGATTTTTCTTCTTAAAAATATGGAACTGCCAAAAACCACTCTGCTGCATGACCTGAAACACACATTTCATAAGAATGAAAAAATTTTCAATAGCCTTAAGGCAAGCTATTCTACTGCTCTGCAACAGTGGAAACTGGGAAAAGGAGATCAGAAGATCAGTACCTCCAAGTGAAGCTCAACATTTTATTCTTTACCAAAGATAACAAAAAAATCATGACATTTAAAACATTTACTTATTGGAATTAACAGAGAAATTGGCCATCAGAATTATTGTTTATGTCACAAATGACATACACAATAGTTATACATGGCCATTCATAAAAACTGGAAGATTATCATTCTGGACCCACTGATAAGATTTTATAATTGTTTCATTTTTCTGCATAGACAAATGCAATATAGCAGGACTAATGCCTATCCAACCACTTCCCTTTACTTTTGCTCTCCTTCACTGAATGTGATCTATTTAATTAGCTGCACCAACTAGCAGACTGCTGACAAACAAAAAAAAGCAAAAGTCATCCACCAGAAAGTGGCTCATTAGATCACATTTCAGTGGAAAGTCAAACAAAGGCAAATATAATTTTAAAAATAATTTTAAAACCACTTCAACACATACCCCACAAATTTTAAAATTACATGCATCCCATTCCTTTTGTCAGTGTCAATACTGTTAATCTTATAGATCAAGGAGACACTTTCATAAATATTCATGTTAATACATGCCACATGTAATGCAATTTATGTCTGACAGAGAAATCTATGAGCATCATGACATTTCTTATATATGCTTTAATCTCAGTGCTAATTAAAAATCTTTTGACAATTTAATATCAAACAAAAAATATATATTCCAAAATAGTGAGGGAAATACACTTTTAAATGGGTCTATAACTAATAATTTCCTAGCTTGCTTTACAACCAATTTGTTTCTTTTACATACCCAACTACAAAAGTTTTCATTCTTGCAAGATATTAATAGTAGTTTTATTTATTAGTATAGTATTTGTTCAGTTTTGTAAGATGCTCCTGTGTAGATGTTATAAAAAAAACATGGTAATTATGTCCAATTTATATCACCAAGCTAATATTTCCCAAGTACGATGTTTTGAAGTATTTTCTTCTTTTGAAAGCTTTATTTCTTTACATTTACTCTCTTAATATGAAATATGTTGGTTTTATGGTGACTGTATTTACACACAATGTAAACAGGGCTGGTGCCCTGTGATAGGACAAGAGGGAATGGTAACAAGGTGAAACACAGGAAATTCCACCTCAATGTGAGGAAAAAACTTCTTTACTGTGAGGGTGACAGAGCCCTGGAACAGGCTGCCCAGAGAGGTTGTGGAGTCTCCTTCTCTAGAGACTTTCAAGACACACCTGGATCTCTTCCTGGGTGGCATGCTATGAGTGTTCCTGTGTTGGCATGGGGGTTGGACTCGATGATCTGCAGAGGTCCAACCCCTACCAATCTATGATTCTATGATTATGGCATCTACATATTCATCAAATAGGTAAGTTTAAAAATTGACTTAACAGTGTGTAGAAGAACTTTATTCTCCTAGCCCCATTTAAACATCTGTATCTATCTTGGGGTTTTCCATAATTCATTTTATATTCAGTATTTAGGTACTTTTCCTGGTAAGACCAGGAACAGAATTCAGATCATAAGTACATGAACTCTTATTTATGTGCCTGAAACTTGCCTCTTGGTAGTCAGAATGGGTTTGTTTGTATGCCAAATCGATATCCAGTGGTGTTAATATTGATGTGCTCCAGACCTCAGGCCCTAGACTAGGTGACTACACAGGTAATAATAAATCACTTCAGGGATGACCCAGTTCACTGGTTCAGGAAGGCATCACAGCTCCATTCCAAGACACCTTAGTCCAAATCATAGCAAATGTTCAAGATTTTTCGAAGGAAAGATGTAAATTTTCTGAAGGCATGATTTTACACAGACTTCCAGCTAGTAACACTGCATGTCTCATCCTATCTATGCATATGGTTTTCATTATTATTTATCTTGTCATGGTTCTGCCTGTAAACCCACACTTTCATGCACCACTTCTCCAAGGATGAGGTGAACAAGACACCTGAGCACTCTGCCAAGTGAAAGCTCAGGGTCACTTATTGCACATCTCTGGGAGACCTTTGCTTTTCTCTTTTCCTCCTCTCTTCCAGATTACCTGTGAATCCTCCAGGCACTTCCTGTTGACTTTGGAAATCCCCTGCAATTTCCATGTGATGAGCTCCATGTCAGGGTTCAAAGATGGAGCTCAAAGTGCTCTGTTGCCTCACTTTCAAAAAAAACTAGTGTCCCCCACTTGATTCTCACTCCCATGCCATGGGCACTATATGCTTCATCTTTCTTTTAAGTGTTACTTACTTCTGCCCTGCTCACTTTTTTTCCTATTGCCAGGACTGTATTTGTCTCTGTCTTTCTAGCTGTTCTTTATTTTTTTTCACATATAAGTTCTTTATGTGCTTGCATTATATATTTTGTGCCATGCCAAATATACCATTTTCTTCCACACCTCCCTTCTTGATGTTGCTACCAGTTCAGCTCCCATTTGAGCAAGGACACTTATCAACATGCTTCCTTCCCTGTGACAGATTTCCCACTTCCTATTTTGTACCTTATCTTTCTACTCAGGTGAAATCAACAAAACCCTTCATGGTACCAACATTTCAGAATGGCATCTATGTTTTTCTGGGCTGCAGTGGACAACTGTCATGGGGAGGAGGTGTACTAATCAGGCACAGCACATCACCCAGGTTCTGCCATTTCTGATTTCTGTGGCATCCATTCTGATGTCACATGACACACACATAAACAGTTGCTAAACTGTATGCCTTGTAGGTCCTCAACCCCTGACCATAAAGCAAAGTGTGGCAGCTGCTACCTTATGCATTAGCAGATATTCTTAGCTAGTAGAGCAACTAATTCAGAGATCATAACTGAAAAATAATGTGCTATCTTTTTATAACCATGGCCTGAAGTAAACCATTTCTTTGATGTGACCTTTTTTCTGGCTATCAGGAACAGCTACATCATGACCAAAAAAATCCCCAACTTTCAGACTCAATTCTGAGGTGCTTATTAACCAGGGAAGATGCAATTATTAACAATTTAACAGGAAACTCAAGTTATAATTATACAGAGAAGTCTAGTAATTACATCTTTGGAAACCTAATTGCCCTAAAAGTAATGGTGATATCGTAGTTGGTAGAAACACTAAACTGGAGCTATCAAATCATCTTTGTTCTTACGGATGATTAGTTGTGAGAGAAGGAGTAAAGTAGACTTGCAAGGTATCCTCAAAAGCACATAAAGCTGAGTGAACAGTTATACAGCAGTCTTAAGCAAAAAGAGGAAAATTTAGTGTGCTGTGGGAAAGAGCAACGTTTATCACAAGACAAAGTAATTACTTTTGGATCTTTCTATTTTAACTCAGTTTTTACCACACAGAGGATTTTAATTCTGCTCATGCATGTATTTCTGTTCATTAAAAAAGAGATCAAAAAAGAAGTGCCACAACTGAGATGATGAGATTCTCATTTCTGATATGCAAGTCACTCTTCAAGTGTAATCAATCAGAATAAGCTTCATCGTACTTGTGTGTTTCCTTAATGTTCCCGGCTTCTAGACGAATAGGTGGAAGAGAAAGGCATCCATCTGTGATATCGGAATCAGAGAGTCAAGTTCCTACTGCTCAGCCAGGCCATAGTCTCTGCATTCCCCAGCCCTTCATAGTCTTCAGAACTGAATTTTCCCTGTCTTTTAGACATTCTCAAGTCAAAAGCGATGAAATTTAAATCTGTCTCATACTCAACTGATAGAAACATTTAAAGAAGATAGGAATAACTGCATTCTATCATAAGTTTCATGGTGAGGCAACATTGGCACAAAACACTACTGCAGCATATAATGAACTTAAAATGCCTTCAGGTGCATTACCAGGCAGCTACTAATGCTATAGGGCACTGAGCCATTCAGCTGTGTGCACACAGAGAAATCATGCAACTAAATCAGCACTAGGAAAGCTTTACACTGTGGTACACTTCCATGTTTAGACACTAGAAGTGTCTGAACACAGAAAGTGTGGAACTGAAGCTCTGTAAAAACACGTTTCATCTTTTGGTCCCAAAACCAGACAAAAATAAATATTCAAGGACAGAAGTGTTGATCTTCTACCATTTCTGTTTATTCTAGTTATTTTAAAAAATGCTTCTTAGTAATCTTGAAATTAGACATACACATGAAAACAGAGGTCAGCCACAGAAAACTCATATTTGATTATTAAAAATTAATACATATCATATCACTTCCTTTGCTCTTGCTTTATTTCAGCTTTCTCCTCTTTATGTTTTCAAAGTCATATTTGAACAGGGCATTTAGTTGTTTTTTTTAGGTGGGTTTTTGTAGGGTTTTGTTTGTTTTTTTGATTTCGTTGTTTGGATTTTTTTTGTTGTTGGTGGTTTCTTTGGGGTTTTTTGTTATGGGTATGGTTGGATTCAAACATCTAGGAGGTCCTTTCCAACAATGAATATTCTGTGATTCTTACTAATCAACCCACAATAATAATTAGCATATACTTTATGCTAAGGCACGGATCAGGGAGAGAATCAGAAGGATAAATGTGATACAACTCAAGGGCTGAGACAAAGACAGTTTAACAGGTAAAGCTGAAGTTTCTGTGGAAAATAGTCAGGCTTGCTGTGTTGAGATGTAGGATCAGCTTAAATGAGAAACACCTTAAGCCAGTGAAGAATTGCTAAATCTGGAGAAGTTCTTACCTTACACCAGGCTTGAGCAGGCATGGGAGGTGAGCAGCTTGTTTATCTGGCCAAAGCATGAGACAAGTATGGAAGTTTTGCATTAGAACATAAGGCCTGGCAAGTGCGTGACACCTGGGGTGGGGCAGAGGCCCGACAGCCTGGTATTGTATTCGTTCAGTTGTGAAAGACACACGGTGTAGCAGCTTCAGAGGCCTCACAGCCAGACGGTGGCAATCATGAAAGCCTTACTGTGTAACTTTACCACTGTACCAAATGTTGGCCTCATCCTCCCTGCCCCCTGCCTCATTAATAACACAGCAAGCTTTGTTGAGAGATAATCAGCACGTGGTATACGACTCAGTCCCACCTCATCAGGAGCATGAATCTGGCATTTAAAAAATTCTCTTTGCAGATGAGAACTCCTACTATCCAGATGGGTTGACAGGCCTGGACTTCTTTCCTCCCCAAGCAGGGATGTCTCTTTGGTTGGACTCACAATTCTGTCCTTGACAGAATTTATTAACTCAAGCTCAGTTTTTGCAGTAAGTGTATTTATCAATGACAATTCTGAACTTGTTATGTCTGTCACCTTCATAAATTACCTATCTTGGCTACTTTGTGAAACTTGTCTCAGTGAAAGTCCTTGGTAGATCTCCAAAACAGGCAAATGTTGACTCTAGTAAGTGGCTACACACACGTAATCCTTAGTCATAAACTGTTGATCAAGTCTGGGACTAAGAGTTGCACCTAGGTTCCTCCATGAGAGAACTCTAGAAAGTCACAGGGTCCACCCTGAACCTTGTGATTCAATGGGATGGCCTCCCTCAGATACATATCGAACCCTTACCCCTTCATATAACAGCCGTGCACGCAAACAAAGCAAAACAAAGAATTCAATCACACACTTCCCGTTGTAAGGCAGGTGTTCAGCCATCTCCAGGAAAGCAGGGCTCTAACACATGTAATGGCTACTTTGGGAGACAAACACCATCACAGCAAATGTCTCCTCCTCCTTCTTTCTTCTTCCTCCAGCTTTATATGCTGAGCATGACATCATATAGTATGGAATATCCTTTTGGCCAGTTGGGGTCAGTTGTTCCAGCTGTGTGCCCTCCCAAGTTCTTGTGCACTCCCAGCCTACTCACTCATGAGGTGTTGTGAGAGTCAGAATAGGTCTTGATTCTGTGTAAGCACTGCTCAGCAGTAACTAGAACATCCCTGTGTTACCAGCACTTCAGCATAAAACAAAAACATACCCCAATACCAGCTACTATGAAGAAATTAAGTCTACCCCAGCCAAAACCAGCACACATAGAGTGTTAATAAAGCTAAATATCACTAAAAGGAACATTTCTGACTGAGATGTTTTTACATACACATTCCCACAATTATATTTTATTGTGCCATTTTATTGTGCCATTTAGACATTGTTTTTTTAGAGCACAAATGCAGAAACCAAAATCCCTTTTATTCAGTAAGTGCAGAAATGGAATGGTATACTTAACATACCTAATGCCACCTCATTTCTTTTGTAAAGAGCTCTCCAGCATATACTACATCTGTTAACATTTGCCCAGTTAGATATTCCTTGTACAGAAAACCAGCAAGAGTTTACTTGAAAAAACAAAGTTCACTTTCCAGAGGAAAGGTGATTTCATATAAAGTTCTCTAAAGCCTATTAAAAAGTATGGCTCCTAGCATTAAATAAAAATTTAAAAAATCTGTTCTTTTACCCCTTCCCCTCAACCAGTATAATTTTTTCTCAGCTGATTTCACCATTGCACACCTCCTGTGTGTAATTATTCTTTACTTTATGTTCAGAAAAACTCTTACAGAGGGAGTATTAATTTTTTTCCCTCAACAATAAGCAAGCATTTTATAAAGAAAAACTGAATCTTGTATAAAGCAAACTAGGTAAGATGTCAAAAGAACTCTCTTGCTTTGAATTACCAAGATTTTTCCTTCTTATTCACTACCCATAGCAATGTCATCAGGCACCTGTAAAATATGGGGTTAAAATAATATTTAAAAATTATAAAAAACCACAACAGTTACACTCTTCACTGAGGTTCTTTCAGTTCTCTACCTTCCAGACAGAAAGACTACTTTCTCTCAAGAAAGTAAAGGAATAAATTCTTCAATTTTCGTTGACTTTGGTTCCGCTAGAAATTCCAAGGGAAAATTTTCCTCAATCCATCAGGCATAGTTCCCTTTTTCTATGCCACAGATCTTTTGTGCTGTCCTTAGACATACCCTCACCATCAAAAAAGAGAATATTATAATTATTACATAGAAAAAATGTCAGAAAACAAATACATAATCTCATCCTAGATGTAATTTAGAAAAGATGATTTATTCACCGTATATAGAATCCTGCAACAGAAGAGATGCTATGCAAACATGTCTAAGAAATAAGCACTTCAATGGAAACAAAACTCAAGTGAAAAAGAACAAAAAGTAAAGGAGCAATAAAGCCATGGTGTACATTGGCAGATGACAAAAGAAGTGAATTGGGCCTGCCCTTAGGTGGCATAGAACATCTCCGTTACACTTCTGTTTCACACCTCTTCTGCAAAGAAGTGATCCAATTCCTGCAAGACTGTGTAGGAGACCAGGTTATATAAAAAGAAATGAAAAAGTATGCAGCTCAGCAGGTTGCCTCCCAAAATCATTGTTAGCTAGCTCTAGAAATTTAATCAGTCACATTCATGCTTAGATAACAATTTTGGGAAAGTATAAAAGAAAACATATAATTACCTTACCTCATTGTAAGACTCTTTGTCTGTTATGCTGATACCTAGTATCTCTAAGTATCATTTTTGAAATCATCTCAGCTGCTTCTCATGCATTAAGGATACACACAGAAACAGTACTTAAGAGCAACAGAATTTGGGGCCTTATTGGTGCCTTAATAAGCTGTTCAGTAGCTTGACAACACGAAAGGAACTTTCACAGCATGGTAAGCTTTGCCCTGTATTACTACAAAAAACAGGGAGGCATGATAGCATCAGACAGGGAGACAAGTTTCTTACTGTCAAAACAGGGAAATTATATAAAAAGAAATCCAATTTATAGAAATCATGCCTGTTTTGACTTACATTGCTGTAGCTATCTCTAGGTGTTACTTGCTCTTAATATAAAATTACGCTACTGGAAAAACCGAACAAACAATCTAAAATAGCAAACCTTAACATAACTCTACATCTTCTCCTAAACTCTCCTACACAAAAAAACTAAGGTGCTTTTTTTACATTAATTATGATTCAGTTCTGCTGGGTGCTGCATTTAAATCCAGTAAATAAAGACTGAGCTCCAAAATACTTTGAAGTATGGCTAAAGGCAATTACCACTTTGGTCTTGGGTATTTCAAATAATTCTTTCTTGTCCTATTTCTTCTCAGAAATATATCCTTTATTTTATAAACATCAACTACCATGCCTGAAAGCAAGAGAAAGAATACATCCAGTGGGTGGGTTTGATGTCATTTGTAGGGTTCTAAAACATAAGGAAGATTCTGGACTCCAACTCTACTCTGCAAGAAGCAAAGTTTTTCAGCTCAAGTCTTTTTTCAGACATGAATGCCTAAAATCACCTAATTTGCACCCATGTTTTGTGTTTGAACCTACTGTCTTCAGCAGAAGCAGCAGGTACTCATATAAAAGATCATTCAAAATCAGAAATGTTGTGGTTTGAGGGTGAACAGACTGAATGAAGGGGACAGGTGGTAACCCTGGGACCCTGAGGAGTCAGAAGGCAGCTGCTATTCCCTTCCCTTCCCTTCCCTGCCATACTCCACAGAACAAAGAGGCAGGAAGTTTGGGGGGCTTTTCC
>VWZY01000014.1:9935-26818 GCA_013399075.1 Chloroceryle aenea
CCCCTGCCACGGGCAAGGACACCTCCCACTAGATCAGGTTGCTCAGAACTCCATCCATCTTGCTCTTAAAAAGTCTCCAAGGATGGGGCTTCCACCACCTCTCTGGGCAACCTGTTCCAATGTCTCACCACCCTCATGGTGAAGAAATTCTTCCCAATGTCCAACCTGATACAGCCCAGGATACGATTGGCTTTCTCTGATGGCTCATGGTGAGTTTCTCATCCACCAGTGCTCCCAAGTCCTTTTCTTCAGGGCTGCTCTCAAAGCCTGTTTCTCTTCCCAAGTTCTGCAGTGTCCACTGAGTAGATCTGGAAGAAGCTTCCTTAAACAACTTGCTAGGTAGGTCTTGATTAATAGTTTTACAATCACTGCTTGGAGCTCTGATAGATTTCTCTTGAAAAATGGGGTTCTAATTCAAAATGCAGATTGTTCTTCTTCCCCTCTCCCTCCCTCGTCTAAAGGATGGGTATCCTCCTCCTCTGGGCTGTACAAATTCTGCCATGTTCTTTACCTGGGCTGAAGATACAGGCAGTGGTAGTGGAGAAAAAGGAGAAGAGTAGAGAGACAAAAGGCCTTTATGATAACCTGGTCCCTTGTTCCAGTGATCTTGGTTCATATGGGTACTCACTTCAATAACCTGAGAAGCGCTTTCATGGCTGTGTGCTACATGCCCGTCTAAAAAGAAAGCAGCAGCAGGCTGTGCACTCATACAGAAATGAAAGGGCACTCAATGTTAGGTAATATCCAATGCCAGTTACATGTGCAAAATAACTTCAAGGGCTTCAAAATTTTTGTTCAATACTGGAACAGCAGCAAAAGAGGGTAGATGATATCAAAACACACGTGTATGGCTGTGGCTGTGGGGGACCTGGCCTGAGATACTGGGACTTCACCTTCAGGTCTAATCACAAGGATATGAAATGGGCCTGTTGTTCTCCAGCCCTTTTTCTTTGACAAGATAACAGCTCTTCTCTCCACGTGTAGAAAAATGGAGCTCAGCTGCTGTTCTCCATGCAAGGGAGACACAGTTCAACATCCATATCTTCATTTTCAAAGGTTTTTCAAGGATTCCTGTCAACGAAGTCTTAAAAGAAAATTGCAGCAGGACGAGAGAGGAAGCTCTTTCATGGATAAATAAATAACAGGTAAGAAACAAAGGGCAGCAGTAAATTTTCTCAGTAGAGAAAGTAGAAGTCACTACTGGAGTCCTCAAGGAGTCTGAATATTTCTGCAATATAACATAAAAGGCAAGAAGACATCACTTACTTTGCGATTTACACTTTGTCTATTCTAATACATGCAGAAGCTTTGTGTACATCAGTAACCCAGTGCCCTTCCTCTGAATAAGAATGAAGGAGATTGAAGAACAGTGAGTAAATGATACAAGGGGTGAAAAAAAGACAGAAAGGGTAACCCAGGAAATGACCAGTAAAGAGAAACTCACTGGCAGCTGCACAAGTTGGATATAGTGGTCCTGGTCCTTAAGATCAGCCTTCTCCAGTTATCTTAAAAACTTATTTAAATTAAGAAAAGAAAAAGAAAAAAGAAAAGGAGGGGCAGGATTTAGAATGACTTATCTGACCAAAAGAAGTGTTAAATAGCCTGTGACCCCCGGGAAGATTATTGAATGAAGGGGTCCTGCAGCTTTCAAAATCATAGTTGATTTACTTCTTTAACAGTAAGGCTTTTTCTTTCTAGCATCTTACATCCTGAAGCAGGCACTTGGCCAATACTTTAAGATGATGAAAATAAAATTACAGTAACAGATTCCCACCATCAGCTTGTACTAAGCACAATTTCTTAGGGGTACGTGTGTATGCAAAAAAACCCAAACCCACCAGATGCAAGGGATTGTATTTATGTCTTTTCTCAAAGTATCTCTGCAAACCCATAAACTAGGAAGGAGGCAAAATCATTTAACAATTACTCATATTAAATGCACTTTGACAGAAAGCTAAATTCCTTCCTTCTGGAAAAAAAAAATCGACAAGGATCTGCTATAGCAGGACAAGATGCTGGGATTATTTGAAATGAAGGCAGGAAGATCTCGTAGTGCCCTATGACAATCCATCTGGGGAAAATTTCAAAAATATCCAGCGCTTACTTTAATATAGTCTGTCCCAAAGGCAAAACTATTTGCTTTTCACAAGCATTTTTATGGCTACATCTTAAAAGTAATCACTGGCAGAGATAATTTATTGTTAGCCAGAGAGGATATTGAAAGGCAGGGGAGCTATTCATCATCTATGCAGATATGGGTGAGATCCTGGCCCGATGGAAGTCAATAGTAAAATTCCCATTGACATCTGGGAAGCCGGGCTATTACTCTACGTGCTGGAGGTTTAAGTGCTTGCTCTCTCTATTAGGGCAAGTTTCTCGCTTGCATAATGCTGCTGATTTACACAGAGCTCCGTCACAGTTTGACCAAGGAAATACCATCAGTTTGCTGAAACCAATGTTTTTCTGCAAAAGTCACTGCTTCTAACATGAAAACTAGGAATTGTTTCTGTGCTACAAGTGAGACACAGGTATGCTCTAAAAGTCCAGGCATACAGGTGTGGTCGCTCTTCATTTGTAAAGACTTCTGAAGAGGCTACGGTTCAGTTCCTCCTGGTGAGACAGTCACATTTCTTTCCTGGCAAAGTCCATCTGTGTTTAATTCTGCTTGCCTTGGTAGAAGTTCGTAATAGAGCTGTTGACTATGACAAACAAATAGCAAGTCCAATTAACAATTTCAGAAATACCCACACTTAAAATGCTCACATCCAGTCACATACGTCCTTCAGAATAATCTACGCCTTTCATGAAAAGTGGCTACCTGAGCCCCAAGAGTTAACTCTGCAGAAAAAAAGAAAAAAAAAAAGAACGTACAGTTTGAAGGAAGCTACTGCCTTTTCTGTAGGAGAGGATGATGATGTATTTCATAGCAGATCCCTTGATGACATTATGCCACTGAGATGTCATGATCAACACACTCACTTCCGTTCAATATTTAGATCCGTTGTGAAACGTGTTGCAGATCTTTGTACAGCTTCATCTCCTCTGCAGCCATAAAGGATGTGATCAAATTGTTTCTACCTCCTTGTAGATAAAGTGCTCTGGAGGCATCATTTTTAGCTTCAGCCCAGGGGAACAGAAGTGATTAAACAATTGCTGTTTAAAAATAGCATCACACATCACGACAGTCCATCTCGGAGTCAGCTGCAAACCAGCAGCAGCGAAGATGTTTGGTTTTACCCTTTCCTGGGCTGCCATCACAGCCAAAATATTCCCTTTCTCTGAACTGATTTGTTCTCAAAGCCCAGGTATCTATGTTTTCCTGAGCAAATCCTTATGATTAATAATAGTTGGTGAGAGTTATTTTGCGTGCTTTACTTTAATGAATAAAACCCAGAGCACGGGAAGACTTGTGTTCAAACAAGGCTTGAACAAAAATTTCAGTGAAGGGTTTTTGCTTTTCATGTGTCTTTTGCTCAGTGTTCAGGATTCAAGCCTGTAGTATCACGTTCTGAATCCCTCTATGGAAAAGAAGGGTCTGACCCCAGTGGTGGATTAAATCACTCTATCCAGAATATCTGGAACTGCTATGTTTTGTTCAGAAGCATGAGGCTGAGATGAGGAACGATAGCCTTATCCATGTATTTGTTTTCATGTTTCACTCAAGCCAGGCTGAGAAGGCTGATCTCTCTTAATTAAATCATGAATAAGTATGAGATTTCCTTCCTTTAAAGCCCAGCCTGCTGCCTGAGCTCAGACTTTACATACTGGGCAGAGTCTGATCCTTCAGGTTCAGCTCATTGAACCCTGTTGTCAGCAGCTTAGAGTGATATGTTCAAAGTGTAAGATCTGGTCTGGCACATAGAGAATGAGATCTATTTAACAAAATCCTGGCAGCCTAGAGCCTTAAATTCAGATTTAAGAGACACACTGGCCTCCTTCCCAGGGCCGGGGGATGTCAGCCCTGGCATTCTGCACCATGATCCTACTTCCCAGGACCCACATTCCTTGTTGCCACCTCAGAAAGAAGCGTATGCTCCTGTCCAAGGTGATGGTCAGCACAAGGTGAAAACCCCAGCTTCAGGGCTCATCTGAGCTTCCCACAGATGGAGCCACATCATGTTTTTCCCTGGGGGTGTGTGTGAGTGCACGGAGCAGCCAAGGAACTGGGGCAGCAGCCGTTCTGGCCCAGCATCAGAACTTGCCAGGAGCACACGCAGACCTTGGTGGTTTTGGCATGTGTAGTTCTCCTTAGGTCCTACGCATTAGCTGCGTTCTGTCTGTCGACTGTCATACTGCAGCTGGCCAACCATCCATCCCAAATTTTGGAGGGGAGATGCTCCTGATTATGGAGCATATGTTGCCCTTCCCTGTGCAGTGCAGAAGGCAGCCAGCGCAAGCAGAGGTGGGCGGTGGATGGCACAGGAAGAAGCTGAGGGACGATCCAGGAAACGTGATCTGTGTTCGGCACGCAGAGAGGCATCAGATGCAAAAAGCATCTTAGTGCTGGCAATTCAAGACAGAAGTAAAATTGCCTTCCTAGTTTCATGGAGCGTGGATCGGAAATGCACAACCCGCTAAGGCTGCAGCACAGATGGAGCCCAACTGCTGGCAGTATGGTCACTTAAGGGGGAATGAGGATGGGGCAATATGTATGGGGCAAGGTCCTCCTCTTCCTCTTTGTGCTAAAATCGTCAGGCATTGCCTTTGGTTGCCCCACTCATTTACCAGTTCCTCCAGGAGAGGAATTAGTGAAAAGCAGATATTGCTGGATCAAACAGTCTCCATTTGTCCAAGATTTTTCAAAAAGCAGCTGATTCAGTGCCTGCACGGCTCTGTAAAATAGCTGTGGAGGGAAGAGTTCTGTGATAGTTCTCTGGCTTTTCCACGCAATGCACAAGAGCCTTTTCCACTTTACCATACCTAGAGCCCCAGAAGGGCATCACTGGCATCAGAATACAATAGTCGTGTCGGCTTCCAGAGTACAGCAATTGCCTTGGAGGGCAGTGGGATTTTCCTGAGGGAAGTGACTAACTGTGATTTTCTAATCAAACAGCAGAGAGTCATAAAGCAAACAAAGATTCAGATGCCAGCTTCACAACCCACTCCTTGCTGTATTAATTCTCAGTAACACCTGACCCATCCACGGGCTGTGGAAAGGACCGTGCTGCTGCCTGCCTGCTTTGCCCTCAGCCGCTGAAGACAATGCTCATCCCACTGGGTGGTAGGGAGAGGATTTGTGAGCTTGCCAGGAGTCTATAAATGCCAGCACCTGATCAAGAACACTAGGACAGATTGAAGAAGACATGATGACAACCTGAAGAAAAGGACTGATTAAGGGTAGTAGCTCCCTTTTGGAAGTGGGTGAATGCACAATGCATGAAGAATGGGTCTAATTTTGAAGTCAGACCATTAAACCTATGCTCTGACACTTGCTATACCAATTTCAGGCACCTTAAAAGATGCTGTGGAATAAGCATACATATGGTGAAGTGTGAGCATGCAGTGTCTGGTTGAAATGAAGGCAGGGAGTGGGGAACCAGCTAAACATAGTTTTATGCTACACTGAAATACTCAACACAGAAAAATCAGGGTCATATTTTTTGTGTTGCCTTAAGTCCAGACCAAATTTAATGTCTGAATTTTTAATTAGTTTCTCCCTCATTGTTCCTGCGTTAGAAATCTCACAAACTCACTGTAACAGATTATGTAATGGCTTGATTGGCATGTGGGCAGAATCACTGTAGTACTTGGAAGCCCACCCCACCCCTCAGTCTTGCTGTCAGGTGAGTATAGATGCAGTTGTCGTGTTTTCTACATGAAGTTGAATCTCTTAGGCCAATTCAGGACACTCACTGTCAGCAACACAGTACCCAAATTTCAAATAAGCTTTCAAAGTAATCAACAATTTATCATTTATTTATGCAGCCTTTTTATATCTAGCTTAACATTTAAGCATTAAGATAAAAAAGTCTTTGAGTTTACTATTGCATTTCTCTCTGCATAATTAAAAGTATGAATCTTTTTTGTTTGATAAATAAAACTCCTGTGATGGGGTATAACTCAGGTAACATTTCTGCTTTTAGTAAATCTTTATTCCTGTATTTCACTAAAGGGAGTGGAAAAAAGTAAGATGTGTGTCATACAGTGCTTCTTACATTTTGGAATTCATAACCCTCATAGGACAATAGCATAAATGATGCATCATCAAGTTATGCATCATCTGCTGCACGCACCTGACACTGACTGAAAAGCAGCTTTCCTGAAGAATCCCTTCACACGGTCAGACATGAGGGGCTCTGCTGCCCTAGGCAAAACTCCATCTTTACCAGTCACCCGTACAAACGGGTGCCGCATGTTTGGCAAGAACTACTCTCAAGACTTTTGAGTTCACCCTTTTCCCGTCACCCACGTTACAGCTGCTTTTCGGAAGCAAGGCTGCTGCTGTGGCTACTTTGTCTGAAAATGGAGAAAATATTTGCTCTGTGCTTTGGATTTTTAAATTTTTTTTAACTCTTCCTGCCCACCCTACTTCCCATTCCCTCCCTGGCTCCTGCTGGCCCAGCAAAGGCGAACAGCAGTCCTGCCACTGTGGAAGAAAGAAGCAAAGACTTGCCATGCTGTGCAAATCAGACCACCTGAAAATGTCAGGCAGACAAAGCTGGTCCTTGTCCACTACAGCAGGAACCATGAACACTGAGCACTCACCTGAAACGCTGTCTTCACAACAGAGCAAAAGCAAACCAGCAGGGGGTTTGCTGTATATATTGATGCTGTAGCTCGACAATGGAGGCATTACATAAAATTCAGAAATTTTCAACTTGGAAGGTGTCTGGAGAGAAAAGAAAACTTTGACCCTTTTGCAGGTTAAAAAAGAAAAAAAGGAGATCATGGAGAACAATATCTAAAACAAACACCGAGGAATACTAGGTATTAGAGAGTTATTTGGTGATGGAAAAGAAAACTTATTAGATATGAGTTCCAGTAATAGCTTTCTATAGCAACCACAGAAATATGAGATCTGGGCAAAAGGAAAAAAAGATTTCTTTTGCTTCTGCTGATGAAGACAATGATTTTTCCTTGAATAAGGCTGAAGAAATTTATCAAAAGCCATTATTCATAACATGCTCAACAGGGGAATATGAAAATATCTTACAATGTAATAGTCAGGTGCCTTATTCGTGCCCTGTATTCTTCCCTCTCCTCCCTAATGGTGGTGAGAAAAAAAAATATAAATGTTTAATTATTAGTTTTTCTTCTTTACAGAATAAAAAATGGCTTACTGAGAGGGATTTGCATTTTTGACCTTGTTAGGAAGTCAGCATGCACCTGTACAATCATATACTGAAGGACTTACGTGAGGAGATCAAAATGTCCAATAATTTCAACCTAGAATTTGCATGTTCTGATCCTTAAATTGCAAAGATACTGCCATAACTATGGCAATATGTACTTCTAATTTACCAAACAAAAAACTTTAGGGTGTGAAAAGTGGAGTCAGAAGAGTATAAATTTATCACACACCTCATCCAAATTAAGCAGGAAAAATGTTTCTGCATAAAGTCTAAAGACACTTAAATAATAGCTGTGTTTTGAAATTACTTTTATTTTCAGATATATGCTTGGCTTATTTTTGTACTTCTTACAGACAAAACTTATTTAGTTTGGGTCTAATGATTGTTAGTTAACTTACAAATCCCTTAATTCAACTACCTTTTAAATCCTGAAGAAATTATTATAAGATATGAACAGAAAGATGAGAGAAAGGAAACCTTGTGTCTCAAACTTGAGCCTGACAATTGCTAAATGATTTGCACTGATCACTTATAGCTCAGGCATGCAAAATTTCTGTCGATCCTCTCCTGCAATGGAAGGATTGTCCTCGCTTCTGTCAGCCCCTTCACCACAGCACCTATTTTCATCCATTCCTTTTGCTGTTCCAGCCTGTCCTCATTACTCACTTGGATCAACCCTCACTCAAGCCTAGAGAAAGAAGACTGCAGCCCTGCCAGATCTGCTGCCACCTTACTCAGTCCTGTCTGCAATGTCCTTGTGGAAACTCACGTACTCTGTATTTGTCCCGTGGTTCCCATCTTGTTCAGGTCGAGATGCCACTAGCAATAGCCGTGCATACTGACAGTAATAACGAGAAACAGTCGACAGGAAAGAACAAGGCTTTTTCTTTTTTAACCTCACTGCTTGAATCCCTGCTGTATCTAGAAGCACCAAGGGCTTCAGATTCCCATTGGAAATGTACCTGTGTCAGCTGAAAGGCAGCATAATGTAAGATTTATATGTTACAATTATAAAGTATTATTTTTAGACGTTTCTCCAGCATTACAACATTTCAGCCAAAATCTAAAGTTGCATAAAAGAGCACTCAAAATGTAAACCTTAAAATGCAGTTTTAATAGCATCCTCAGCTTGGCAGCAACCCAGCATAGTACTGCTCCACTCCCATACCAGTAAGAGCAATAAACTGTGTAAAGACTATGGGTGGGGAACACAGGCAGGAAGCACCTACACATAAATACTGGTTTCTGTTCTGCCCACCAGAAATGCTGGAACATCCCATTCTACAGTTAATGCTTCAATTCTGAGACTAAGGCTTAAATCCACACCCCAGTATGGGGGGCATCTGTACATATATGTCAAAACTGGTTTGGTAGGATTCTTTGGACTTGATGAGACAAGAATTGCTAGCTCTGGAACCGGACTGTGGTCAAGGTAAAGCTCATTAATTAGGAACATGTTGGTGAAAACAGCTTTATCTGAAGAAACATGACAGCCTTGGCACAGGATTTTGATTAATTCCCAGCCCCTGTCTCTCACCCGAGAAAAGCCAGGTGAAAAAGTCATGACAGCCTTGTCTCTCTCCTCCCCTAAATTCTCCCTGTCTTCACAAAAAAAGTCATTAAGAGAAAGGAGGGGGAAAAAAATACTGTTACTTCAAATCTGAATTTCTCACAGTTAATTCAGTTTATACTGTGCTGCAGAACATGCTCGGTGTCAGTCATCCCATTCGTACAGAAGTAATAAGCTTACCTTGCAATGCCCCACTGTTCGTGAAGAAACAAACCTCTTAGACATCTCAAAATATCATCTTTCAGCTTGAGGGTTTGTTTTTTTTCTCTCAGGTCGTGTTCTTCTCTGTTACATCTGATAATGGTCAGTTAATCAGAGTTATTTCCTTATATCTGATACCTATTTATAGTATGAAGAATAAGATGTATGGGAGCAACACATGGAATCAGAGCTCCTTTCTACCAACTGAGAGCCCAAAATGTTCGACTGAAAAACATGTTCCTCCCTACTTATGGTCCTCGGGCAAGTCGAAACAGGAGACCTGGAGGGTGGGCCTCTGGCTAGAGAACCCCCTGGCACAAGGGAAAAGGAGTTCACATCTCCTTATGGAGGGTCTAGAATAGTTCTTTTGGTTAGAAACTCTTACACTGCCTATGGGTCAGCAGTTCTCATATTCCATACAGGTTTTAAAAGGAGAAAGCCCTACCTGGAAGGGCAGCAATGGGCAGCTACCTTTACAAGATGCCTCTGGGCTTCCTTCCAGGCAACACAGGTACTGTGCTCTCAGCCGCGGCTCAGCCACGTGAGCTGAGGACAGCAAGGCGGTTTTAAGCTCTTCTGTTATTGGTATTTCTTGTTGCAGATCAGAGAACAATTCTGTTCAGTACATTGTTTTGGTTTTCTGTTTTTTTTGTTCATACTTCTGAGGCATTTAACTCTTAGTTTAAATTCCTAATACCTAGAGCTCTGGGTCCTGCTATTTTTCATCATTTTTAATTCTAGACTTGTGACTTGCGGCTGTTTAGTGAGATGTGTTTGCATTTCCTCAAGTTGTAAAGGAGCATCCTCCTGGTGAGCCATCCTCCTTCACCACCTCAGGAAGACAGGCCTTTGCATTGTAGCAGCACTTGAGAGCACTTCTAGATCCTGTGTGTTTGCGTATGAAACCAGTTTCTCTGAATTTCATTCTGCTCCTACATAATGGCTGCTCTGCCTACTGCAGTATAAAATTAACTTCAAGGTGAGAGCTTAAACTGTGTGCATCGGCACAAAAAGAACCCACCCCAAAGTTATCAGCAAGAATATATTGTAAGATATTATGCTGCAGAAAAATACCTGCTGCTGCTCCTTCCACCCCATTTCTGATGCAATCTCATCATGTAGCTCAGCTCTTTTTAAAGGAATAAGATGAGATAATATTGCAAAAGCGATACGCAGTCATGATTCAAGTTACACCTTTGTCTTCTGCTCATTAAGAGAACCTGAAAATGTTAGCAAATTATTGCTTCATTAGCATGGATTCAATTTTATTGACATATTTTAAATTGATGCAAGGTCTTGCTACTATGGACCGTAGAGGTATCGTCCATTAATAGTAACATTAAATTCATATCAGTCTAAATTTCAGGACAGGACCAAGACTTCAGGACTCTATTGGTAGAACAATGTTAAATTTAGCAGTAGAAAAAAAAAAAAAAAGGAGTCACAGTCATGGCAACCTATTTTTTAGTCCTTTTCTGGACAGGAGGGGTTTGTACAAATGGAGAAAACAGGTTCATTAATGATGATTTTGAAAAACCACAACTGTAGAATTATAAAAGACTGTACTGAAGGATTTCAGATATAGTTCCCTACATAAAATGTTGTTAGTTTGTCTTGTCAGTCCGCTGATGCGTGTGCGCTGCTCCCTTTGGCGTGAAGGGAAGCTGTGGGTGTCTTGCTGGAGTAATAGAGTCCCAAGTGAATATGCTGACAATTTTAGAATGATCATTTTTATTCCCTTTCTCTTTAAAGCTCTCTCTATAAAGGCTTTATGTTTCTCTGAACTTTTTCAAAGTTGACTGTTAGGTCAATGGGATTTTTAATCTACCATCATCTCCATCCTTCTCTCTCTCCCCATTCCTCTCTTGTTTTACCTGTCTGTTAGGCAGAGGTTTCAGGATATTTTATTTTACCACCCCCTTCTCTTTGCAGTGGTTTCAGAAGAAACTCCAAATCTGAATAATCTCCATAGCTAGGCTACTGACTTTGTATTCACACTGTAATAGACTTTTGGGGTTATTTATTTCCAATAAGCAGTGATCTTCCATAAAACTCACCAGATTTGAGCTGGAATACTGGGTTATTTTACATACTCTTTCTCTGTAAATATTAACAACACCAATAAAAACCCAAACCAATCATCTGATTTAAGAGCCATCTGAATACACAGAATTTTTATTACTGTTTCCTTTGACTTTAGAAGTCTATTTTTACTCCACGATATAATTCACATAATTTAGGGGTTATTCTAAAATGAAGAATTAATAAATTTTTCTTTTCCATTCATTTAGTATGAAATAGAAAGCTGTGGACTTGGCCCATTATTCCAGGATATCTGCTACATGAAAACTACAAATATTCTGAAGTTTCCAAAACAAACAACACCAAACCTAAAAGTTAACTTAAAACCTCAGAAATCAGCCTGAGGGCAGCTCAAGGAAATGAATAAAAATATCCAGAAGGAATTAGAATTAACAGTGCAGAGACAGTAATTGGGTTGAATTTAGGCTAACTAATTCACACTCTGAAAGTCTCATGATTTTAGGGATTTTTTTTAATTCTTTTTTTTTCTTTCAATATGCTTAGACCTGTCTTCAGTCTCATTTTTGGCCGTACTGGAAAGATGCAACTTGTGCTGCATATTTCCTACACTTCTTTTTCTCATCGCCTGAATACATACACATGCATATATGTATGTATATGCAGATGTTGGTCTGGTTTGTTTGTTTGGTTTTCTTTTTTTAAATTTATATGGAAAAGACCTTCTTTTAAATTAAATACACCACAAGCAAACGACTGCAAGCCAGCAAAGTAATTACTGCCTGAGGTAGACAGGCTGCAGTCCTGTGCTCATATGTGACATTTCCCTGGCAACTGTGTGACACAGGAGCTAAAACTTCCACTTCAGATATAGTGTTAAAGCCTCCTTCTTCACTATTAAAAAGTAAGGTATGATATTCTGCCTTTTTAGTAGGGAAAAATGCATACTGGTGCAGCACGGCTAAGTTCTGAGCATTTAGCCCAAGGTAACATGAAAATAAATTCACATACTTCAATAAGGTAATTTCAAATCTACACTGGAGTAACTGAAAATCAGCATTTTTCCCTTGAACTCAGAATTTCTTCCAAACTGAATTGTTCAAGGAGATCCCATATTTTCACCCAACACCACCCAGAGAGAGACTTTTTCCCCCTTTGCAAAATTCAAACCTTCCCTTGCTGTATTAACTACCTAGATATTCATATGGTCAGCACAAATTACTGGGACGACTCTGCCAAAGAGAGATACATTTGCAGTCAGCAATCTCCTCTCCTCAGATGTCCGTGGTCATATTGAGAAAGTAAACAAAATTAGAGATTAGACTGAGAAGAAAAATAACAGCAAAACACTCTAGTTTGCTACTTTCAGTAAAATAAGAGCACACCTTCCTGGGAAGCTTTCTGGGGCTATTTGTGTAGCTTCTGCATGACCAGAGGACCTGACACTATATATATGTATATACATGTACAGCTTAGGGGTCCTTATGCAGCTAGTAATTTCCAGAAAATCATACTGGCACAGCCTTAAATCAGAAATGAGATCCACATTTTGGACAACTTGGCCAAACTAATGTGAGAAGTTTGAAGTGGAAAAAGGTTTTGTATCACATTTTTCTTAGTAGTGTGTTGCTCTTCCAGAAAGCAGTGATGAGGGAGCACTTTCTAGGACATCTGGAAACCTGTAAGGAGAAAGGCAAGAGGGAATGTTGAGAAAATCAAGCTGGAGTTTATCCTTTCCAATGAAAAAAGGTGTTTGCTCCCCAGACTGGCTCATGGAGTCACAACTTACAGTTTACACACCTGGATTTTCTGGATAAAATAGACTCAATGAAAGCCTCCATCTGAACTCCCATCTGTTCAGATTACTGCATTTCTTCAGGTTCTCCTGTGAAGCAATATTGTACTCATGCCGAGTAATATAGTTTGGCCTCTGGATTGCTCCAGGAGCTTTCAGAATGATTATGAGCCAGTATTTCTAGTCTGGAGGTCTGTGAGAGTCAGGATGCTTACCAGCTTAGATGGTGCTATGATTGCAAAAGAACAAAAAGAACCACTAAGTCTGCACCTTTTAACCAGAAAGTACCTCTTGAAAGCATTGTTGTTGCTGAGGAAAGTAAACATATCTATTTTCATCTCAGAGTTTTTTGAGTTGTGTAGTGGAATGTATAATACTATGTCTGGCTATAAAGTTAGAATGAAAGGCAAACAAAATAGTAGAACATTTTTTTCTACTGCATTTTTTACTACTGGAGAGGTTACAGTATTGACAAATCATCTCAATGGTGTGGCCTCACCTCTAATTATGTCTTTGTTTTTGCTTATTTCATAGAACATGTAACACTCATAAAGGAATATACTGAACAAAGCTGCAGACTGTAAAAAAAAAACCCAGAAACCTTTAGATCATTTGGGGGTTTATATGTGGATAGATGGAAAATAATAACACGGCTTAACTTGTGCAGAAATGATGAAAAAGGAAGCAGTAAATAAAATACTAAGTGCTGTAAATTACTCACCAGGAGGTAAACTCTGAGATCACAGAAACGTTCCTAACGTAAGAGGGATAAAACATTCAGTAAAAGAGAAAGCTCTCACCTTTCAAACATGTAGGAAGACATAAAATTCTACATCTTCTCTCCCATCTTCTTCTCGCACTACTAACCTCTGGAATTCAATGCCAGTCACTGTTGGGATTCTAAAGAAACAGGGCTTGTATGGATAGTAAGAGCATGCACATAAAATGTATAGTGCCAACTTCGTAAGTGCTCACACTTCATGGAATTAGCCAACCACAGGCTGGAGTCAGAAAAAAGTCCTCTCTGTACAAGCTTGTGCCTTCTGAGGCGTCCTTGTGTCTTTCCAAGGGCTAGTGAGAAGAAAATTCCTGTGGTTTTTTTGACCGTGCCAAAGTTGATAGTGAGATTACACCATCTCCTGAAACATAATAAAAATGATTTTGATTTTTTTCTGCATTCAAAGTAATTAGTAACAATGCAGAGGGTCCCTGAGTATGAATAATTTCATATTCCATGGAATTCAGGTCTCAAAAACGATTCCTCCCAGCTTTTTCCAGTCTAGCAGTCTCTCACTGGGGGTACACAGGACATTCTTTCTGCAGATGGGAGAAAGCATATAAATAAAGAGGAGATTAAATGCAATGTTTGTTTGCGTTTGGTCTTGGCACTGCATTGATACAGTCTCTTTGGCTTGCACACAGGTAGATGGGTCATTCGCTGCTCTCCAGAATACATCAGGCTACATTCCCTGCAAATAATGTCATGAGATATCATGCCCGGGTGAAATTATTCTCCATCTACCTGCTGGTTTTGCTGTCAAACCTAATGTGTGCTGTGAGCAGGGAGCTGGGGAGTCAACATCCTGTAAACACCTCTGGAAGGCAGGGCAGGGAAGAGGAGGATAGTTCATGTTGCAGTTAAAAGTATTTGCTATTGAGTCATTTAAAGATTTCCCATTTTTCAGAACCTTTTAGCTACCATGGTTCAATGTGACATGATATATACATAGGCATACACCAGGTCCTGTCAGCCAAATAAATGTCATGTCAGTACTTGCAACATCTGAATGGAGAATAATTTGCTAATGTTGTGTAATGAGGTGTTAGGTCACTGCTACAGCATGAGGAGGCTGGTGCCACGATGACGTTGGCATTACCTTTTCCTGCCGTGGAGGGAAGAGGAGCAGTGGCAGCCGTTAGGTTGCAGGTTTCCCCTCCAGGCTCCTGCCAGCCCTGTGGGACTGATGCCCAGCAGGAGCGGCTGCCGGAGCAGCTGCCCGCTCTGCACCAGAGGGGGCAGATGCAGGAACATCTGCAGAAATGCATAAATCTCCTGGAGGGAGCACCAAGGGGCAGTCCTTTTTGCTGGAGAGGGCTGCACATAATTTATTTTCATCCACGGTCTTTTCCTTTCATGCTAGCAGATAAGCCATCTTCCTCTTCTCAACTACATCCTTAATTACAGTAGACAGAAGATTATTTACCACGTTGCAATTTCTTTCAGATCCATTAGTTTGCTCAATGTACAGCTAACCATGGCATCACTTCCCTTTGACAGTGTTACTGAGAAAGGGTTTGCTAAACACAGAAGCAACACGTTGGTGTAATAGGGCTCAAAGTGTCCTATCTGCTCTAGCTGTGGTTTAAAGGGTTAGGGAGACATAGTGACAATGCACCTTGAATTTGCACAATCCACCCCACAGGACCATCAGGAGACTTTAATTCGAATAATTGATACAATAATCTTGGAAAGCACTTTCAAAATGGGACTATATTAAGTTTATTAGCATATAACAGGACTATATAATAGGTCAAGTCATTAACTGGAATATTGTTATGGATTGAAGAAAGAACCTGATTTAAAAAAATAAATTATTGCATTATTTTTACTTTTACTATTATTTCAATAGTGAAATGTCTGTTATAAAAGGTGCCTTGAAACATTTGAAGATGAATTTTATATTCCTTCCGAAGTAGACACTTTCAGCACCAATATGCTGCTTACTTTCATATATTTTCATGCTCTTATCTATAGCCTTGATGGTTTAAAAAAAATGTTTTGTTCACTTTTTTCTTTTTGAAAGATGATTCCCGAAAGCAGGGCTTTTAAGTCAGCGACTATGGGAGTTCATATCACTCCATCTCAAGCAACAGAAAGCAGATATAGTGGACAAGGAATAGCCAGGCAGTGCACAGGGGTGAACAGACCATTTCAAAGGGCCAGAGCAGAGTGGAGGAAGAGGAGGAGGATGGTGAGAGCAGTGTCGAGCACTCAGCCTTTCCTGGGTCACGCCATAAGGTGACTAAAGGAGTGAGAAGGATCCTTAGGTTCTGCCATACCGTGCTGCCAACAGCAGCTCCCCTTCAAACCTGGCAATCATTTGAGGGTTTTTTAATCCCATTTATACTTTCAAGACAACCTCTGAATGTGTTAAAAACTCAAAAAGTCATGTTAAAAACTCAGAAAGTTTTGTTAAAAACTAAAAAAAACCCCGAAAAATATCCTCAGACAACCAACAAAACCCTCTTGGATTATACCCTTTAAAATACCTGAAAGAAAGCTGAACTGATTTTTGCAATCTCAGGTGCCTGTTCTCCAAGCAAGGCTTATTTCTGGTTCCCCCAGACATCTCACAAGATTATTCCCAGCCTTCAGAAGAACATTAAGGTCTAGTGCTGAGTTTTCCCCTGAGGAGAAGCGGTACACGCAGTTTATCTGTTTCACCTCCCAGCTGGGCTGCAGGAGCGCTCCTGTGTTTCCCCACCTCACAGCAATCCCCTCCATCCTGGGTTCTTACTATCAGCAGAGGACCTGCTGCCTGTGAAAGGAGGTTTTTTTCTCTCTGAGAGGCTCACGCAGGCATCCTTAGAAAGAGAGGGCGGCCGTGACAGCGGTTGCAATGGGCTGCAATGCACGGCACATCCTGAGGCTTTTCCTACTATCAGGATTGACTCTCCCTCATTACCTGGTTTTGTTGTGGTTTGGTTTTTTTTTTCCTTTGTAATGCTGAAAGAAATACTTGCATAAATTATAATATATATAGATATTTAATTCTTTCCTTTTCCCATAAATCTAGTAATGAGAATCTATTTTTAAACACCAGTTTTGATCTTGCGTGTGGCAGCAGCTCAGGTTATAGATTAGTTACTGGGGTAGTGAAATTAATGAAATCTCTGCTGCTTAGTCTAATAATATTAGGAATTTGGCCAAAGGGGAAGTGGAGTTTGAATGGAAAAAAAAAAAAAAAAAAAAAAAAATACAGTA
>VWZY01000014.1:26827-62292 GCA_013399075.1 Chloroceryle aenea
TCAGTTACAGTAACAATTGTGTTATATATTTTTATATTGATTTGAAATCCACTGTTTCTTTAGGTCCCCATTCAATTCTCTGCCTGCTGTTACCCCAGGGTCTGGGATTTAACAAGCCTTTCAGATCAACGCTGCACTCCCGCTTTTCACAGACACCAGTTCAGGCTTTGAAAACTTGGGAATGTGTTCTTCTAGTGTCTTGCCTTCTGAGACATTTTTCGAGCTCTTCTTTCTATCCATCGCAACTAGTAGCAGAGCATTTAAAAACCATAACCTGAGCCCCCAGAAGATGATTTCAGAGTAAAGAACAGTTTCCCATGCAAATTCTTGCAGGGCACAGTCAGGCTTTGCGATATTCTATTCAATATTTTTATTTGCAGCTTGCTCAAGTCAGTAAGGAGACTTGAGGTGACTTCTGCAGATGTCTCAAGCATGTATTAGCTCTCTGTATGAGTGGCCAACTCCCACTCACGGTAGCCCTACATCCCTTGATCATATTTAGTATTTTATAATCATCAACTCAACAGTTAAGTTATATCTAAGGCTAAACTTCATTCTTCTGACATCTAAATTGAAAAAGAAAAAATAAAAATTGAAAATCCATTTGAAGCAAGAGCAGCTCTGTTAAAACTTCAAGGATAATTTTCAGGCAGGGTTTTAAGAAAAAAACCCAAACCCTTGTGTTATATCTGACTTCTGACTTCTCTTTCTTTATTCAAACCATAGCTTACTTTTCAAACACGTCTGTCTTTGATAAGCCTCAGAGCACTAGTGTTAGCAGATGTTCTGAATCAATATATCAGTGATTCTTTTTTTTTTTTTTTTAAATGAAGCAAATAAAATAAAGATGAAAATGAATATTGGAATAATACAATGCATTTCTTCACATGAGGGAGTGACCTCGTTTGCCACTCTGCTTTGCGGGAGAGATGTGCTGGCAATGCTAATAAAGTGCTATCAATTCAGGTGCTTTCTCAGTTAAATACTGTTGACTTCAAGAAACAACACGTTTTAAATTGTACAGTGCTGTGTGATAGGTGATACATGCTCAGCCCCGTGTGCTATAGTGCTTGCCTACCCAGTACAGCAACAACCCAGCTATGGGACAGAGTGTGGCACTGGGGCTACAGCTCTTGGCGGAGTGATGCTTCATCTTTGTCCACTTTGTCAGGACGGGGCCACTCTCTTTGCAGTGGTGCCCAGTGATAGGACAAGGGGCAATGGGCACAAGCTGAAATGTGAGAAGTTCCACCTAAATATAAGGAAGAACTCTTTACTGTGTGGGTGCCAGAGCCCTGGAATAGGCTGCCCAGAGAGGTTTGTGGAGTTGTCTTCTCTGGAGACTTTCAAACCCCACATGGATGCAATCCCAGGCAACCTGCTCTGAGTATCCCTGCTTTGGCAAGGTTATTGGATTAAATGATCTCCAGAGGTGCCTTCCAAACCCCACCATTATGTGATTCTGTGATGTGTGGCTGCAAAACATGGCCAAGAGTGAGTTTCCTCTGGCATTCATCCAGGGGAGCAGTGGGCAGATAACAGCATGTGTTTCAGTGTGAGCTCAGAATTTGGGGCTCCCCGTTACTAGTCCACACTCAGTTGTTTGTCTTTGCTCCTGTTTTTCCCAGTGACTGATAAATTAGAGTTAAGCTGGCTACACCTTCTTTGCTGAAACCCTAACTTAGCTTTTCTATGTGAACACCCATTTAGTATCTGTATCTTGCTCCCACCTTTGTAAAATAAAATAATAATATTCCCTTGCCTCATATGCTGTAATGAAGTTTAATACATTAAAGATAGTGAGACACTAGTTGCTATAGTAATATACTATTTAAATAACTAAGGAAAGAAAAAAAAGAAGTGTTTCTAACAAATACAGTTTATTGAAGGCTACTTATTTTGCATGAAAGGTCTTTGGGATGCTGAACACATGATATAGGAAGTCTCCATGAAGCTATTAAAGGGAAAAGAGCCTGGTAAGGGCAATGAGGTGCCCAGTGGTAGCATGGAGAAAACCTTTCCATACTGCCCACATCCAGGTTTAGCTGTCTGCTGGAGAAGTGACTGTGGTGGGTGAATTGTCCATCTGATACCCTCAGCCTGGGTGAGGTATCTCTGACCTTGCCTTCACAGACCAACCGAGGTTCATGGTTTGTTTTAGGAAGAGACAGTAGTCACATCCAGTGCTTGTGGAAGAGCCAACTGGTTTGATCATTTGTATAGACACAGAAGTCTGGAGTGTAGCTCCTTTCCTGTTGGAAGCAATTGAACTCTCTGCTGCTAGACTAAACTGTCTTTGGAAAATAGCTCTGGTCCTGAGATCAGATATCCACCAGTAGCTTGTAGTGCAATGGTTAAGGAATTATAGTGTGGAGAGGGAAATCTGGGCTTGAACTTTCCCTGGTAGAAGGTGAAATTAAATATATACACTCCATTTCTTGGGCAAACGCCGTAAGAAATAGCTAGTGTATATAACACATAAGCACCACTACCAATCATGCTCTCGAGGGCCAAGTTTTAAAAATAAAGTGACTTCATCTGTATTCTTCACATGTTTGTTGGCTATGATCTGTGAACAGCTATTAGATCAAATTCCTCAAGAGATTTAGGGAAAAGGAGGCTGATTTCAGAGTCCTGACCAGCCCGACGAGTGAAGTAGGCACCACCCTGCTGAGAGGAGAGAAGCTGTGGGCAGCAGAGGAGGCCAAACCCTCCATGCCCAGGGCATGTACCAAGCAGCCAGAAGGACATTTTGAGCAAAACCTTTGACTTAGGCTTCACTTCCACCCAGAGTCACGCTTCAGGTACCTGTATTGGTTTTAGATTTTATCCACAATCACACTGAATAATTTCCTAACTGGCCATTAGTATCTGCATCTTGCTCCCACCTTTGTAAAATAAAATAATAATATTCCCTTGAAGAATAAATATTCCCCATTTTGTAGATACGCTCCTTAGTCTTGAAGGCAAGGATAATTATTTTCATTTTATCTCAGATCATGATACAGAAAAGATTAATATGACACAGAAAAAGTTGGGTTTTTATGAACATTTTCAAAGGTGTATTTTTTAATTTATCTTTCAAGGAGAAAGATTATCTTTTTTTTTCTTTTATAATTAGGCTCTCTAATCCTTTATAAAATTTTGTTTGGACTGAAAAGCACAAATAGAAATGGAGAAAATGAGTGAAAATGTATTTTGGTAATAGGTTAAATGCAAAAGGCATAACTTCCAAACCAAACCTTTTAACAAGTGACTCTCTGTTGAAATCAATAGGAGCTGAGATGGCTGACTGAGCAGAAGGTGGGAAAAATAATAGTTTGTTGCTTCTCTACAGTGAAGATAAGTCAAGTCAGTCTACCATGACCTCAATATCTAGCAGACTTTTTGTTTAAATGGCTTATTTTACATATGAGCAATGATATTCTAACCTTGACTCCAGTACACACCAGATTCCACCAACAGCATTAATGATGGAGGGAAAAAGATACCGGTATAGTCTGGTAGGCATGTGTTGGTGTATTTTTTGTTTGGGTTGGGTTTTTGGTTTGGTTTGGTTTACTGTTTGTTTGGGGTTTGTTTTTTTGTATGCAGAATGTTTTAATCAGGAAATTCTGAGTTATTGTAGTAAAGCAAAGTGTTTCATGGGAAAGTACCAGTTTTGAGAAAAATTTTGTCTCTGATGTTTTACAAATTAAGGGTGAAAATTCTGATTCTGGTAATATAGAGGAAAACCTACCTCTAGAAATAAGTGTCCACATATTTGATGCAGACTGGAGACTTGAATCCAACTTGCCCCAGGTATCATATGAGCATGTATCTCCACTGGGGGATAGTCTCATTCTTCTTTCCTATTCCAAAATTACATTTATACAAAGAGGAGCCACTGTGATAAATACTTTCTGAACAATCTGTTCTCATCCCCAGCTGGGAAAAGGATCATGCCATCCTTTTGAGTGGAGTGGTTAGTCAGCCTTCTTTCCTCACCCGTACACCTCTACGTGTTCAAAACCTGTTTATTTACTTGTGAAAGGTAGACTTAGCCTGGAGAAGGACAGCACAGAAATACACAACAGGCTGGCAGGGCCAGGTCTCCGGGAGGAGCCCCAGACTGATGTCCCTGAACCAGACAGAGAGAGAGTTGAACTTGGCTCAAGCACACCTTAGGTGAATGCCTCCAACACTGAGTTTTTATAATTATACTTTATGGTGAAAACTTCTGAAACCTCTTGGTTATACCTCACCTCAGAATAGGACTTTTGCAGTCTGAAAATGTTTTATGGGATAAGGGAATTACATCCTGTCTTGGGCTACTTTTCAAATTGGACCCAAAGTACCATTATTGAATAGTTTTTCGGTTGTTCTGGCTGGTAACTGCCTTGACTCCATCATGATGAAGCTTTTATACCTTTTCTTTTTTTTTTTTTCAAAAAAAAAAGAAGAATTTTGGCAGTAATTGCCTGAATAAACTGAAGGGAATTTCAAGTCTTGAATACTCCTACATTCTGTGAATTTTAGGACTTTTTTTTTAGTGTTCTGCAGGTATTAATAAGTTAGGAAAGAGTATTAACACTTCACTCATCTTCTCAAATATCTGCTCATGCAAATCAGTATCTGCTTACATAAATCATCATGTTGATCTGCTTTTAGGATTTTAAATAAACAGTTAACAAAATGGCTTTAATTATTTTATGGTCCTTCATGTCAAGCAAGTGTACTCTCTGGTTTAGAGGAAAGTGGTTTGAAACATCATGGGGTAAAATTAAATTATTTGACCGAGACCACAGAAAGGCACTTTCAAAGCTGAAATCATAAAGCAGTAGACCTTACTTAAATCACCTCCACAGAGGTTTAAGCTCTGAAGTGTTATGCTTGTCATTGTAAAAAAAAGCCCAAACTATGTAGAACGTCAGCCTCAGTCGCTCGGCTAATAAGTGTAATCTGTTAAACTGCCAGAGCTCGGATGTGTTTGATTATGTGCACAGCAGCCATGGCTCTAATGCTTTTTAGCTGGTGGGGGTCTCAGAAAAAAATTGGGCAGTGGATGAGTGTGTGTGCACGTGTTTGTACGCAGCAGAGGTTTGGGAGAGTGGTAGTGTACAAAACAAAACCACTGAAAATGATTAATTTTCATGATAATCTGTGCAAGGCGAGAATACTTGGTTATAATTGGGAAAACAGAAGGAGACTTTGTAATTGTCCTTGCAGCACCCTCCTCTGCAGCACTTTTTGTGGGTAGCTGGAGTTGCCACATGCCTGTCTCTGCAAGGTTGGGGCAGCCCATGAAATCCCCTCCGAGAGCTGGTGCTTGGTGCGTGAAGGAACCAGAATCCACTAATGCAAACAAAACTTCATCATAAAAAATAGTTCAAGAGCACAATTGCACAATTAATTTGTAAAACTGGGCACACAAATAAAAGCAGGATAGGGAGGGGAAGACCCCGCTCTCTCCCAGAGTTCAGACTAGTGCGCAACACCCGAGTTCAACGGCCACTTCTCTAACTCATGCTCTCAGAATTCCCACCCAGCTATGTTTTTTCATGAAGCAAGAAAGGCAGCAGGAGACAGGGAGCTGCTCGTGTCTGCCTCAGCTTTACCAGGGGTGAAGTGACTCATAGATGCCATACTTCCAGAAAATTAAAGCGTAGCATCCTATGTTTTCAAAATTTCAGAAAACTTTTGAAAGCTAGGTGCAATTAGTAACTTTGAGCTGTACCAATCACTATGCATAGAAGATAGAATTGTTTATTTTATTTTTTTTTAATTGAAATTATAATTGACCATTCTAAGATCCACACTTCAAAGGCAAGAAATTACAACTACCAGTTCATAGGCTTGGTGGCTAGGTAGGTGAATGGGAGCTTGTCTGGCTGTTAACTGAGAAACCCCCCAAAGACCTTGAGGCTTTAATGATATATAACTATAATTTAAAATACATAAGTACAGGGAAGGTATGGAATTCCTTATTATTTTGGATAATTCACCTCTGCTTTCAAAAGGTACTCAGGAAGCTACAGGATATATACATCTACTGTCATCCCTCATGCCTCCCAGCTGCAAGGAGAGGAAGATAAGAACTGGTATGATAATGCAGAACAGACTAGTCTGGGTACTTTTATGACCAAGATGCAATCTTCTTTCTTCTGGAATATTGTGGATCAATTTTATGCTGAATTTAAATATCTGCAGAATCATAGGTTTAATATAGATAATGTATTTTTTAAGTTTTTCTGATTTAATTTCCTGGCACTCTTTCTCTATTGTACACTGCAGGGTTTGTTACATAACAGGGTCTAGATGACAGATAAAAGTAATATGATAATGAAATGCGAATTAACGCTACTTCAATTTGGTTGGGTTTGGAGATGACGCCCATCGATATATGGATTTTCTTGTTCCAAAGGAATCCAGAGTCAATAGCACTAAAATTGGGATTGATCAAATGAATTGTCTTATTCATGTATGTAACTGCTTTCACGACTCATAATTTTCCCACAGATTCATAAATTTTAAGGATAACAGGTACTGTAATAACTTAGCATCAGTCTACATTATTGTGGCTTTTCTTAGAGTCAGCAATTTATCTCAGGCCTTATCATGGCTTTCAGTGAGTACCAGAAGTGATCTGAGGAAGGGGATGGAGAAGAGCGCACAAACCAGTGAATCTGGGGAGCAATAAACCCCTGTTCCCAGCTGCTGTGGCCGCTCACTGCTGGCCACCAAGCTGACCAGCTCAGACATGCACCACACTGATTGCAACTTTGGCAGTCAGTAAAATCTGGCTTCTCACATCATGCAGATCAAAGATCAAATAAATGTGGGAGACCAAATACGTGCGATATCACCAGTCCAGCTGTTTTGTAAGTGATTTTCTTTACTATGCCTGGATAAAAATTTCTCTCTTTAATGTATCAGAAATAGTAGCCAAGCCAATAAAAAAAAAAAATCACAAAGAAACAAACAAACAAAAAACCCCCACAACTTTGGGTAGCTCATTTTGTGGATAGCTTTCTCAGTTTTGGTATCACTGACACTGGAAAGTAAACATAATTCTCAGGTCAGTGTGCACATGAAAGGAAAAATTCCAAAAGAAAAAAATATAAAGATATCTGGTTTAATAAACCAGTCATCACAACATATTGTATGGTATATTAATATTTAAAATAAAATTCAAAGCCATTTAAAGAATTAATTTATCTATGAAGAAAAATACATAGTCAAATGTAACTGTATCAGCTGCAACAGTAGATTATGAATAAAAGATCATATGTGCCATTTATGACATCTTCAAACAGGGAGTGCCAAATGTGTTCTAAGATGGCAGATCAATGTATTTCAAATTCAGGATCCTTTCCAAGGTCCTCTGAAGTCAGATTTAAAATAATTCCTCTAGAATCTGACTCTTCCTTGAGTCACTGTGGTAAAAAGCAATAGGAAAAAAAAAATAGCTCTTAATGGTTCAGTTAAAGATCACAACATACAAAGCAAGAGAAGTATGCTATGATCGAGGGAACTGAAACATTTCCATTAAGAAGACTGAGCCTCCAGCATCTTCTGGGATGGAGAATGAAGGAGACAAAAGAAGAGAAAACCCCACCTGATTTACTTGATCTTTTTTAAGTGGAACCCAAATAACTTTTACAGCACATATCCACAACAAAAAAAAAAGCTTTATTTTCTTTGAGCTCCATATGGTGAGAGACTCCAGAAAAGAAGCAGCTTTCCACCCCCACCAGTAGGCTACATACACCATGTATTTACATGAACCTTCATCGTCAGATAACTTTGGCAATTACTTCGGAGTCATTAAAAACATAAGCAAACTCCAAATTGATTGACTGATGACATTAAAGGCATCTGTGAGCTGATTCATTCGGCCCAATCAATGCACTGTGCTGCATTCCCTTCCCGACGTAGCGCTGTCAGGAGCACTGCTGGCCTCGGCCGGGGCTCTCAGGCCAGCTGTCCCTTCTGGCTTGCCCTTTTTGACTGACAGGAGTCAGGGAAAGGCTACTGGGAAAAAGGATGGCCAATAAGCTGAACTCTGCTCCCTGTGCCTGCTGCAGGTCATCACGGCGGTGAGCTGCAGATGTTGCAACATCTGGCCTGGGAGCAGGTGAGGGCAGCAGCACAGTTGCATCACTGCAGTGTGGAAACTGCTGGCTCTGGGCAAAAAGTGTCTGTAAGTGACATGTTACAAAGAGTCCTGTTTCTTCCTTTTGCCCAGGGGATGGGGCCAGAGAGCTCCTTTCTTCCAGTTTGGCTCCCTGGCTGCTGAAAATGGAGCATTCTGCTGCCCGCTTACCAGGGTAAGTTTGGAGGAACATGGGGCTTACATACACTTTTTATCTTTAAAGATACATTTTTTCATACCTCTCCTCATACAAATAATTTTCTGGTTTTTGGATGATTTCCCAAAGTTGTCACGACAGAGGAAAGGCTCGATAGGGATTTAAATTAGAAAGTTTTTTTGCCAAATCAATACAGGATTGTCATTCAGTATCTAAGGGGAAAAGTATGAGACACTTGTGAGGCAATGGGGCAGGCAGTTAATAGTTGAGGGGATGGGTAACAGAGTAAGAAGTATTTTGTCTTGTAACAGATGCCCCCCTCTTTTTATTTACAATGGACTATATCCTGAAGTGTAAGAAATCTGCCAAATTGATAACTAAGACAAAGGCTTTAGGTAATTCCAACCTCAACGACTAACAAGAAAGGCAAAATTCTGGTTGCTCCAACACTTGGCTTTATATTTTTTCTTTCCTTAATGTAAATTAATAATGACCCAGATGGCTAGCCATGTTCAATCCTATGTAGGTACAATTCAGCTGAGGTCTTATTTAAATCCAGTCACCTCTGTTGCTGAAGGAGACTGTTATTACCCCATGTCAGTTGATCTGCCATGCTCTCCGCTGGTGTTTGCAGCCTGTGTTATGATGGAGAGGTGTTTACACTGAATAATCACTGGTGGCCAGCCTTGCAGAAAAGGAAGAGGCAAGAATTTCATAGCTAAAATTACTTTCTCTCTCTTTGAGATGGATCCCATCAAATCAATGTTGTGAGAGGTAAAAGAGTTTGGGTGGCCTTTCAGTGTCACTGAACAAATTGTTGCTATTCTTTGCTGTAAAATGACAATGCTATTTCCAGAGTTCTGAGTCAAGGCAACACTGTTCCCAGACACTGAATCTTAATTGTTAGATTTCATTGTTTTATTCTGAAGTAAGTTCATGACAGTGAATATATGAGAGGCCAAATATGGTAATTTGGTTTGTAAAAAACACATATGTTAAAACTGTAACATTTCCACAAGTGGGGAAAAAAATACATCAGGCATTTGTCAGATTATCATGATCTCTTATGATCTGGCTAGAGGAGAACACTGTCTAGTTAGTCCTGCTCTCTCCAAACAAAAAGGAGCAGGCTACGTACCTGGTGATGGGAGCAGAACCCCAATTGTAAATGCAAACCTCCAGATTCATGCATGCACTTAGTGGCTGTATCTGCATCAGTCTGCAGTGCTGACCTGGAGCAGCTGGTGCAGATGTAAAGCAATCTGAACTGAGGTGGAGAACGTGATGCAGAATGAGGCTGGGCTAGAGCAAGTTGATTCCTACTGCTGCCAAAGCCTCCACAGCCAGCCCTGTCCAGGCAGCACACCCAGAGTCCCAGGGGTGCTCACTCATTTTGGGTCCCACTTGAATGTGCAGCTAGAGACACTCTTGAGATCATATTTTAGATTAGCTGAAGTGTTACTGAAACTGATTAAGAGTAGAGGCTGATTATTGTAATTTTTACATCTCTGAACAAGTTTTAGATGTCTCTGATGAGAGCATATCCCTCCCAACCCAAAATGGAGCTACTAGAAATCAATCACACTTGGAAACATTGAGGATCTTGTCTTTTGTAGTCTATGTGTTGACAAAAGCTTTAATGCACTGTTGTTTCACATGGATGTTGAAAGCACTAAATATAGCCAAGGCCCAGACCAAAACAACAAACCAAGAGACCAAAGCAACACAGCAATTAAGGCTGAAGAGAAGGTTCTGATGTGACACTGTGGCAGATTATCAATTTATGGGGTCAAGATCATGTACAGCTACTGAGAATTTAGCAGAATATTCACAATTCAGAAGGTCTTCAGCTTCCTAAACACCTGTAATCTGTGACTCCTGGAAAAATTTCCATCCTAAGTATTGACATTTTGTTATAGAAAAATAAATAATAAAAAAACCCAAACCACAACAAAATATCACAATCCTGAAGCAAAAGAATACTATGTCATTAGAAGTTAATTGACATTGTTTCATTATAGATTTTAATGTCTTTTTTAATGACTTTGACCGGGCAGATAAAGCACAGTATCACTTACACTGTAAAAATATTCCATCAGGAAATAAATAATATATTCTTACCCCCTAAACAAGTTACTACCCATCAAAAATTAGTTGTTAGTCAAACACACTTTACCTCCTATCTTCTCACAGGCACAGAAAATTCTCCAGAACCTTCCTGTCTGCAATCTGTTACAGCATGCCAGGGAAAATACAGTATTCAGCTGAGAATGAGGTGGGAATCCATGACTTAAATCAAGGGTTTACTAAATAATTTGGGGAAATCATGAAGAAGTTCAAGATTTAGAAACACTTTAAAATGTTGAAGTGGTTCTATTTTTTGTGCTGGATTATTGAAGCAAGTTATGGTGAAGCGTGACAGGTTTCAGAAAGCAAAGAGATATCCTGTTTATTAATCTAAGTCTACCCTAAGTCCAAGTATTGACTGTTGATTTGCCATGCTCCCTGAAATGATCTCTAGAGACTGAAAATATAAGGATGGACTACAAAATTTGTAACCATCTAGGACTGGGCATATCCCTGATTAATGAGTAGACGACATGCTGAGTTCTAAGCACAAGAAATCAGTGCTTTACGTTTCCCCTCTCCCTTGCCCCAAAAGGAAAGAAAAAATATGTACATGACAATACTCAACTCTAAAAAGTTTTGGAGACTTATAATATATGCACAATGGAAATGAATGCCCAGAGATCCCAAATATATCTACCCATAAACTTCAGCAGTTGCACCAAAGAAGCAGAAAGAGGGTTTTCATATGCAGTTTGGAAATGTTTTCTGTTTCTTTCATTTTATTTTTGTCTGTTTTTCTTTTGAGAATGATCCCTAAAGATTCCTAGTATGCACTTTCTTACAGTTACATTGCGACCAGATCTACTATTAGGTGGATTATGCGTGGTGATTAAACTTACTCTTTTAATACTTCGAGTATATGAAGTGAACATTAATTTCAGGGATACAAAACTAACCTTTTTCTCCTTTAGATTGCTGCCTTTCTTTTAGGTCATTTCATTATACCTACAGAATTAATGAAACAAGCTCTTTACCTTTCCTTTTTGCAAATACATCTGTTCCTGTGAATTGTGAACCACATTTTGCAGAAACAATCATAACTTTTCCAATAGCTGGGTTTCCTTCTTTCACCTAAACTAAAGCTTTTTGATTTTATTTTTTTTATTATTATTGTACTATGTTCTACTCTGGAGATTATTATAGTTTATCTTGCTTATCAAAAGCTCACTGACATTTATTGAGCTGGAAATATTGTTTGCTATTCACTGTCAATCAAAATCTTGACTCCTACTTCTAGCTATCCATTCCACTTTATGATACTGATTGATATTGGAAAGAAATCATTACTGGATGAAACGGCACAGAAGTAACTGGTGGATGTGGTGTTGTGTTTAAGAGACAGTGTGTGCAGCACCCACTGTCAGAATTTGGAAGTCACCCTAAAGTAAACACTCTGCTATTTAAACTCGGCTGCTTCAATTGAGAAAACTCACTGGAAAATTAATGCTAGGAGACAGTCAAGGCAAAAATATCTATAAATAACTGGCCAAATTCACCTACTGCTAATTTTCATGGTCCCAATAAAGCAGCCTTTGGCTTCAATACGAAGAGCACAGTCTTTCTTTCCAGAGTTAGAGAAATGAGGTGCAATGAGTAGCCTGTCCCATTTATATCCTATAAATCTATCAGGGGGTATCATGTAAGTGCTCACATCCTTGCCAATAAGCTCAGTTCCTCAGAGAGGATCGATTTATCTATATGACAATGGTTTAATGTCACATGTTGAATCAAAATGCTTTCCCTGTTGAACTCCTCCTTTCATGTCATCTTAGTCCCACACTCCCCTCCTGAGCATGTGAGTTGGTTCCTATCCAAGATCTTCTCTGAAGTAAACTCAAGGGTTCCTTGTTGGGAACTCTGAACTCTTTCCCATTACAAAGTGATTATACTATGGAGATCTACTAAGTGCCTGAGCTGAGCTGCAAAATTTCTCATTTCCCTGCCTCATGATCACAGACAGGGAATGACTTAGGTGATGCCTCCATATTCCTTCATAAAAGGTGGAATTAAAAAGGAGCCGTGGCAATACCCTAGGACAAACACAGCCACCTGCCCATCCCCATCATTCTGCATAAATCTTACACCCGGCATTTTTTGGTCAAAGGAGCACATTTTAGAAATCAGGCAAACTGGGTAAATCCTAAAATAAAAAGCAATTAAGGTTCCTTACAGGTACCTTACCTACAGTGTGGTAGATTTAAATTCTCCTAACACCTCCTTCAAGCCTCATGGACAGAGGGAGCTGGAGCTTCACTACACTGATCCACGAGTCACTCGAGCCCTGACTTGCTTGGCCTGGAGGGTGAAGGGGAGTGGTGAGTTAATTAAGTTAATTAAACATGTTAGATCAAGACATATTTTTCTCTCCTATGACCTCTAATCAAGAAAACAGTAGTGCTTTTTGTGACAAAGGCACATATTCGGTTGGAGATGGTCAATTTAGAAACAAATTGTCTGTCGGTGAAGGGCTCCTTAGCTGTGGAGAACTAGGACCTTATTTTTTTTTGAAATCAGACAGCTTTGTTTATGCAGCTCGATTTCATTACCACCGAGGTGACTTTCAGGGTTACTCTGAGAAAAAAAACCTAGCAATTATATTAAATAGGAGAACAAAATAAAAAAAATACCCTCACTGTTCTGTTTACTTGAATCCTGCCATTCTGTCATTCCAACATGAAAACTGTCCTTGAAGTCTAGTACAACCTACAAAGGCAAACAGTGGAGCTAGTTTATATAAATCAAATTGGTGTCATGTGATCCCCAAGCCCTGATGTGTTTCTATAAAGTTAGAAGCAAACTCTGGTTTAAGAACCAAAGAGCTATGTGCCATCTCTCTTTGTTTTGTCATTTACCAGGGGTATGCATCTAAATAAAAATAATGTCTTTATCAATAAAGGCATTCTCCACATGGTGATGTACAGCCCAGGCTAAACTCCTAATAAAGGACCTGCTCATAAGTTGAAAGCCAGTGCAAAGCCTGAGTCATTCAGTTGTCACACCTGATTCTTACACTGTGTGACACTTCCAACTGAAAGAATAAACAACTCATGCATACAGCCTTGCAAAATACAAATCCTAAAAACTCAGCAGCGAAACTCATGGAGTTATTACAGGAAATGGACTTGGCCCACTGCTTGTATTGCTCCTGCTTTGTATGCAGAAAAAAAGCACAGCAAAGAACCTAAAATGGGTATGGTTTTTATCCAGAGGGAAAGCACACGGTGAGAGCAGGGCAGCAGCAGACAGTTGTTTGAAAGGGCAAAGAGACATTTACTCTGGGGTGAATATTTCTTCCAGTATTTCAGGGACCTAACTTTAAGGCAGAAGAATTAATAATAATAAAACTAAAAGGAGAGGACAAAGAAAATAGATTTTTATGGTCAGCTCCATTCTATCTCTCATTCTCTCTTAGGCTCTGTTCATTCTTTCCCCTTCCCTCTCAGCCTTTTTTTTTTTTTTTGACATAAATTATTTGTTTAAGCTTTCAATTTAAAAACGAAATGATTAAGTAGCCTAAGTGACTATTAATGCTGAATAAGTTATGTACTTAGATATGGATTAAGAAAAAAGCCTTCCTATGAAAAAAAAAAACCAGTACCTTTTTTCTGTCAAAATTTATCAAATAACATATCTAGTTTCCTGGCAAGAGAAGTGGGATGACTGTACTTTAAATTTCTCCAAAAAACAAACATTCTGAGCACAGCATCCTATTATCTGCTTGGCACTAGTTTCATTATCTATAAAAATATGTGACCTTGGCTATAAAAAACCTATAACCTGAACTGCATAAAAAAAACCCCTTCGCTTAAACAGGTTTTTTGTGTTGCTCTTATAGCTCATTCATTTGTACTTTTTATTTCAACATCTCTCTGACAACTCCTTTGAGATAACACTCGCTTGCAGACTGAGTGCACTGGTTAAAATTCACATTTGTTTCAGAAATATTTAGAATTAAAATACAGGTACATATTAATAATTTTAGGGTTTTTTTTTCCTTCAGATTCTGTCTCAGCTTTAGCATAAATAGTCTTTGCTGGTAACCTTTCAGTTATAAAGAATTCAGCACTCAAACCTATCAATCTTTTAACACGGACCTGCCAAATCTTGTAACAAAGGAGTATTTTGTTTGAAGGGCAAACCAAATTGACTTGTGTTTCCAATAACTGTAATGTCCAGCTTCTTACAGGTATTAATAAGAAAATGCAAATTGCATTCCTGTCAAAGAACTGAAAAAAAGTTGAAATGAGCAGTACAAGCAGTAAATTGCTTGCAATATGCTGTTATATTCAGATTCTTATTTCCAGCTGTACACTACTTTATTTGAGGTGAGCGAAACCAGCAATCAATGTAAAAAAGGACAAAACTGTTCCACATCTGACTTCTAAATATGAGCAAGCAGGAGAACATAATTGGACCAGCAACAATAACACATATCAATATGTAAATTATAAGCAAGTTACCTGTTAATCTATTTATTGAGATTTTTATTTAAAATAAAAGCAAAACTACTATTAAATATGCAAGAGTTTAGAAATTCTGAACTACTCTTGGAAAATGATCAACATTTAGTGAATCAATTTTCTGTCTGCTTTGTGAAAACAACTTCTGCTTTATTGCTTTTTGGATACAAAATTAAAGTGAAGCCTTATAAAAACCATTAAAAGAGAGAACTTGTAGCTTGCAAAGAGCTGCCCCCTCTGACTAAATTACATCATTTCTTTTTCCTGTTTGATTACCTAATGTTATTCAGAAAGTGAAGGCCTTACTAATTTTTTGCTTGTTCAAATTGAATAGCTGGTAGACTAAAATTCAGCTTTTTCTCTTCCGTGTTCGAAATGACAAGAAATCAGAGTGCATCAATGTTGTGTGTAAGGGTCAGGTAGGATTCAAGTGTAACTCTAATGTGTGACAGGAACCTGGGGATGTGTAATCAAAGGACGGGTTGGAGGTTAGCTTTAAAATGTTTATTCTTTCAGTGAATAGATGGTGTTAAATAAAATGTTGAATCTATTAGTTGTTTACCTTCCTTTCAGGGTAACCTGCAATTTCATTCACATTAGGCATGAATATCCTGGTTTGCAGATTAAGGATAGAATGAAACATCATTGAAATATCTTTCTGGTATCAACACTGCTCACTCTGATAAATATAAAGCAATCAAGGGGATCAGTGCTAGACCACACTTTCTGTTACCTGTGAAGAATAATATCTGGGTACATTAAATGTTCATAAACATGGAAATTAATAGAAAGTTCTTACTTGAATGCAAGCACTTTTGAAGGTGTTACTATCCTCAAGATGATACTCCTCAGGAGGAGATGCAGCCATTCCTTGTAGCGTTCAGGAATCAATAGATAATGAAGTTCAACCTCAGATCCAAGCCAGAAGCCCTTAGAAAAATTCATACAACACTCGTATCACTTAGGAGCACATGTGCCTTCTGCAGCTCGACTGATCACCAGAGAGAGTGTAGGTGAATTTCATGGGGAGAACTTGGCAGGAATCTATTTTCAAAGTGACCGAGGCAGAGAAGTTGGAAATGTACATTTTAATGTCTACAAGTGACAGACAGGTGTGAAAAAAACACATTCTGACCACAGAGGCCACCTGATAATGTAAGGGCTCTTTAAATTATGAAGCAGATTAAATGACTGTTTAAATTCTGCTCAAGCTATGGTATAAACTATTCAAAATTCCTACATATTACCTCTGATGTTATGTTATCAATGGTTTGGCATCACACAAAAAATAATTATTAAAAAACAATGCTAACACTCCAAAGAAGACTGGACGCGTGCTGTCAACCTTTGCCATGAGTAGAAGAACAGAATAAAAGAAAGATTTGTATATTCATGGCTTTAAAATGTTCAGATAATTTGTTCCACGGTAATCAAAAAACCTGTGAAAATTATCAGTAGAATAATTCAACTCTCCTGTAAAATTTCAGAAGTATTTCCATAGTAAATGCTACATTTAATGGCAGCACTTCAGAAGAAGAGGTTAATCACAGTTCATTGTTTTGCTGTTCACTCCAAAGGCAATGCCCATTACAAATGCATTTGCTATACATGTAGATGTACAATTTTCACAGATCCACCCGCTCAAGTATTACAGCGAGATGTTTGCAGTTCCTGCTGAGCTACTCTTGGCAGAAGCAAGTACTTAATATATCGAGTGCTAGAAATCAGAGCTACAATGGATCTCCGTGTCCACCAAAATCATTTTTGAAGGCTAATTTCTGCAAAACCAGGCAGTGTGAAGTATTAAGCATGACTCAGGAAGGGCCAAAATTCTCAAATCCATTTGAAAATTCAGCTTCATCTGTTGGAGGTCTGTAGATAGATTTTGAGAACTACATGAGCTGTTGGGGAGTCTTGCATTTGTGAACTTGCCAATATACTGCGTGCTCTGGATGCTTAAACACAGCTGCATGTGTGGGACTAAAAGGGAATTTATCTTATTCTTTAAAGGTAAAATTCTCTCTATTATAGCCCACACAAAATATTTGCATTCATTTGCATCATTTATCATGTGAGTAATAAGCCCTGTGCTTCTCTGAACATTTCCACAGAAGTTCTCCTTAGCAAACCTGAAAGAATTCCTCACTCTGAATTCACCAATTGCACAAAAACTCTCACCTCACGGTGACTGACTCTGTCCACAGCACATTAAAGGGACCAGTCCATCGGGACTATTTGCTGTGTTTGTTCACACATCAGAAAGTCGAGTTCTCTGCAGTCTTTGAGTAAATTGAATTTTAATTTCACTTTTGATGTCTAGTCCAGCAGTTCTTGTTTTACATGAATTGTAGATTATCCTGGCCAAAATATTTTTTACATTCCATTAATTCTACTGATGGGGTCTCATGATATACACCACAGTCACTGCTTCCATACTCAGAATGAGAAGGGGAATGATCTTTCTTATCTTACAAGGAGCTAATGAGCAACCTACAGCTTCATGTGCAATCTTCTAGTAGGATGTCTTTTCACAGAGCACGCAAACTTAGCACAAGACCATGAGTCAGGCTGTGTGAGATTACGGTGTATCCCAGCTGAGGAGTGATTCTGTTATCCAGTTTTTCTCATAAAACCAGCAGATAAGACCACAGCTAAGCATTCCTTCGACCATTGGGGTTCTCTGAAAGAGACCCATCATCTTACAAGGAAATGGTGCTGATGCTTGCAAGAAAAACCTAAATAATTCCAGTACAGCTCTCCATGGCTTGCATTCTGCTTAGGTGCTGTGCAGTTCAAAAGGACATCTCACCTTCTTTAGTGTCTTTCCTACCTCTGCAGAAATGCCTCTGTCAGCACCAACAGCAATGGGCAATCTGCCCCGACTATCCTGGGGACCAAGGGGAAGCGATTGATTACCTGGAGAGAGCACAACCTTAGGCACTGGCCACAAATACCCATTTCCCCATACGTTGCACGGTACAGGAGAGAGAAGGTGCTCTTGCCAGAAGGGAGCTTCTCTGAAAAGGAAAAAAAAAAACAACCAACCAGAAGAAAAAATGCTCCTCAGTACTGCTAAATTTTTTATGCAGTTGTCTTCCAGAATAAGTCTCAGATGTCCTCAAATATTAATACTTGTAATGAAATGCTCAGATTAGCAATTGCATAAATCCTTTCCACAGACGGAAGTTTCAGCCCGTGGGATCGCTGCTGATTAAAAGGATTGTTTCAGCCACAGTCACCTTTACTTAAGCTGATGCCAGGTGCTATTATCCGAGCTAGAAGTCAACACAGTATGCGAAATATGCTTCTCCGGGGGGCAAAATGTGACTTGGATTCTTCTCAGTGTAGCGGCGTAGTGGGTGTGAAATGAGACACCGCGGGACAGGAGAATGAGGGCAGATTGCTTTAAGGAGGATAAAAGGACTTCATGAAACTTTTTAATACATTTTAACTAAGAGACTTGGGGCTGTATCGTGTTCTCAGTTTCGTATTGACCTTTCTGGGGTTTTAAAAGAGAGCGGAATTTCCCTGTTCTAAATTTATGCCACTCACCAGAGATCCCTTGAGTCAAACCCGTGCTAATTTACGCAATGTGCAAATCCTCTCAAGTTTAACGGGTTGCAGTGCAAACTAGAGCATAGGTCAGGTCAGAGTTTGGCCCCCGATGAAGAGCCAGTGAAAAAATGTTGCCTTAAATGATTCAAAAGAAGTAGCTAAACCTATTGATTTTGATTTAAATGAATCATGTTTGGATAAGGCCTCAAAATGTTATTAAAAATTGAAACAGAATTGTTTTTATTCCAGAAGATGAAAGTTTTTAGTATATCTACTCACCTGTGCTGATAACAAGAACCAATTCCTAAACAATCCCTGAAAATTAAAATATTTCATGAATGACAGGATCAAAATTTGGTCCTAAATATCTAGATAACTTTGAAATAACTAAACAAAGGAGGGATAAATAGCAACTGTATTTTCTGTCATTTTTTAATACTAGGCTCTTCATGATTTACTATAGTTTTTGTTCCAAGGCCCAGGATATCTCTGCTATCTGCACATATTCATAGCATATATTATTTTTTGTATCAAATTCATGGCTAGTTTTCACAGGTGCAGTCACATTAATTTCATACCTCTGAATTTAGCTCTTTGCTGTGCATCTGGAGACCATTCAACAATATTCTCTGGAAACCAGCTTGCTCCCTTCTCAACAAATAACCATATCAGCCTCTGATATTTTCAGCCAGAACAAATTCCACTTGGTGGCTTTCATTTATATACCTATATTATTCTAAGTAAAGGAAATGTTCTTGCAGATGGAAAGCAGGGTGGATATGAGCTTCCATGGCAAACTTTAAATAAATTGGGTGTGTGAGAAGTCCTTCTCAGCTGGTTATTACATCAATAAATCAAGAAGTATCAAATGTGGATACATTAATCAGATTTCGATAATGTCTCCTAGAGTCATTCAGAACAGCTGACATGAAACAGCTGTAATTACACATTGTGGTATTGTATCGTGTCTTTTATATTTCATAACATTTTTTCTCAGGGAATGTCTCAACAGTCTTCTCTTAGTGGAAGACCATTATCCCTTGACAATAGTCTATTTTTCTATTCTACTGATATTAACTCCTAATTATCTTTTCCTTTTTTTTTCTTTTATTTTTTTAACAATAATAAATTAAAGTCAACGAGGATTATGGAAATCTCTCTGACTGATACGCTGCAAGTGTTACCTTAAATGCTTAGGGCTACAAAATGAAATTTAGTGTGTATGAGCTCAAAGAACCTATTTACTACTTTAACATTTTACAAGTCATACATTAACATTTAGCAAGTCATAAAAAATTTACATCTTTAAGCGATTTGTACTTAATAGGTTAGTGATATGCATTTCATTCAGGACACTGGGGAAAGAATCTATAAAATAAAAGCATTCTGCATTGTCTGCAAATAGTTTATACCGCTGCTGGATGTACCATCAAACCCACAGAAAGAGCCTGGTATGCCTCTCCTGTTTAGTTAGAAGCTATTCTCCACGGGAATAACAATTTGCCCTCAGGAGCAAACTGATACAAACTATCTGAAAGTTATTCAGCTGCTAGTAAAGTTTGCAGTTTAAGGAAAAAGCCTTAGAATAATACATCGACCACTGTAATGAGATGATGGACATGGAATAAATATTGCTTTATCGTGCCTGAGAGTATCTGCCCTATTTCTTTTCAGTCAGCTACTGCAGTTATTTTTGGTCACTTTCTCTGGACACTGAAAAGATCAGTTATTAAGGACATAAACTTCATCTCAGAATCATGGTAACCAAACTGTGGAGTAGTCTGTAAATGAGTTACTTGCATCGTTAACCAGGCTGGTGCCACTAGGTGGTACCCAAGAATATGAAGCCTAGACAGTGACTTTCACAGGATTTCACTTGTTTTGAAAGGCAAGAAGCTTCCTTTGTGCTTCTGAATAAGACTGTGATACCCTCAACATCTTTTAGGTGGCTATTAAAAGCAGGGAGAAATTGCCACTAAATCCCTCCCGATGCCTGTTCTCCCAGTTCCCAGGCAGCAGCACTAAGCACTGGGGGCAGCCTTCTTTTCCAGCATGGATTAATAAAACCTAATGAAGAGGCATTTGGGAAGAGGCTGCAAACTAAAAAAATCTCAATAGAAAACCAGAATGTGAATTAATTAATACAAATTCTGAACTCCTTTCAAATGTACTCTCAATAGAAATAGATAAAGTTAGATTTTCCAGATCATGGTTCCTATTAAATTATTGACACTGCTCTATTTAGGATTATATAATCTAATTTGGACATGCTGTTATTTTGCTATTTGCATGTCTTTGACATTGAAAGCTGGAAAACTAACACGATGACAGCACAGAAAGGATGCTTAGACAGGAAAATACTGCAACAATACCTGGTAAAATGTTTTATTCAATATCCATATAAAATACAGCAATTTGTTTAAAAAATAACAAATTTTGGACATGGCTCCTACTTCCTTAAAGTTTTTTTTCACGATACAATTGCGTGTTACTCATCCCTTAAAAGAAATGCATTTTAAACTTCTGGAAAGCCTTGAAGTGGGATCCACAGGATAGTTTGGCTTTTCCTGTAGGAGATCTCTTGGGAAGCAGGTTGGTGTTGCAGGAGCTCTTTCTGTCACGTTGCCCTGCTAGGGAGGGATCTGCAGAGCACATATGGCACGGCCTTCAGAAGGTAAACGTGTAAAGTGACTGTGAAATCGGGGAATATGAGCTCCAACCCTGGTGCTGTCTTAGGTGAGGCATTTTAAAAAGCTCCCCACATTCCTTACCATCTTCATGTCACAGGCCTTAAGAAATGTCTTGTTGCTTGCTTAGTAATATTACTGCTTTTGAAAATTAATTTTTTCAGTTAATCTTTTAAACAAAAGTATTGGTTAGATCTTCCCACATGTCTTCCAGAATAAGGCACTTTTTAAAGCACTTTAAATATGTTCTTCTCCCTTGTAACTTGTTTTTCTTATGAGTCATTCTCCTCTGTCTAGCCCATCTTTGGAGAGGAAAGGAAAAAAGTATTATAAACCCTGTCAACTTTAGTTTGTACCTTTGCCTCCTTCTAGACTAAAAGGTACCTCGCTTCACGGACGTACAAACACAGCAGCATTTCCAAGGTCTTGTACGCAAATGTTGATGCTTCTCTATCAACTTTATCACAAGTACAGGGTCTCTCCTCTCCCATCCTCCCTACCTCCCAACATGCCAGGGAGCACAGAGTTCATCCTTTTTTAAACAATTCCTTTCATTAGATGGGTAGTGGTATTCAAGAACTGAAACAAATACTATTACAAAATGTCTGACAATATATTTTTATCCTCTTTACCACTTATAAACTTCCAGATGCTTTGATCCTGAGCTAGCGTTCCAACTGTTGAGTCGATACATGTGCCTTAATAACTGTGATTTCTTTGGGGATTAGAAACATTTTTTGCTCAGTTGATCATTTTGAGGACATCCTGATGCACATCGAAACCCAGGAAAAAAAAAATTCACTCAACATCCTTCTGTGAGCAGCGCTGGCGGTAGCGCACGGTGACATCCACAGCGCCGATGCTTCTCAGGTTGGCTTTTTCCCCAGGGTGCTGTACTCTCTGCCTCCCGAGGGATGACAGAGTTCAGACCCATCGCTCTTTTATCTTGCAGAGGTAATTCAGCACCTGTAACTCCCAGTTTAAAGGACCGTGGGGACTTTGAGCAGCTCGCAGAAGGAGCAGCATCACAGTTAATGTTCCAGCTGATTTCAAAGCACAGTAGGTTTAAACCTGCTCGTACAGGTAATGAAGCAGCTTGAAGACAGGTCAATGGAAGTTTAGAAAATGGAAAGCTCTACTGTTTGCTGGGCTTTTTACTGCAGAAACTCCTATCACAGAGACCTTAGACACCTTTCATTAATCCCTGCTGGCACATTGGGTCTTTGAATTAAATGCTCAGCAAATGTGCTCTATTTTCACTTAAATTCCAAGCAGAAAAACAAAAGAAAAACTAGTATGAAATGGTCATGCTACAATTCAAAATTTCATTGTCTTTTTATTATGTTTTTATTAAACTGAATATAATTTGAAAAGCTGGGATAGTTCCTCTGGTGCTGGGTGACATTTCTCCTGTCTTTGTGAGAAATGGCAGGGGAAAAGAAGGCACAAGAATACTGCACTTTGCTTATTTTTAGTAATGTGTTAGGATATCCTGATAGTGTAGTCTGAAAAGGTCTTAGCTGGTGGGAGGTTCTATAAAAGATCGGGCCTGAGGAGAGAGATGTAACTGCCCTGCACATCCATCTCCATTTAATGATGGCAGTTGTAAAGAGAGGAAAGAAACAAAATTGTTTTCAATAAATTTTATACACAAGTTGACATCCGATCAAGCACATCAGCATTAGCAATCAATTAGTAACTCAGAGCGTAGCTTTGAGTAGCTATAAATTCAACTGTATACACTAATGGCTCTTAAGCAAACCTCCAGAGCAGAGTCGGGTTTTTTATCACCAGTAAAGCAGCTAACATCATAGAGCTACCAATAGGGAAAAATGTTCAGATTAACTTAATGTATTTTAATTTACAAATACACAAATCTTACTCTGAGTAAAAATACCACCAACAAAAGCAATACAACTCTTTTCCAAATCTCTCTGGACCGTTTAGAATATCTCTCATTCATATTACAGCTCAGAAAATACTTCTTTCCATCTCTCTCTCTCTCATCAGAAATGTCTATCATTCCAGTTGTGCATGGAGACTTCTGTGGATATTTTTCTGTTTGATTCTGTTTTGCACTAGAACTGTAGCACATTTAAGTGCTAATGACTCCTTTACTTTCCCCTTGCCTCATTCTTATTGAAGTCTCTAAAAAAATATACTATGATATAATGTCATTAAGCATTTTTCTTTATTGCCTTTCACCAGCTCTGAGGCACATATGTTTTGGAGTCAAACATCTAGCTGACAGATTCCTGGTGATCATCAGGATCAGATCTACTAAGTAAGAAAATGTGATTTTTAAGCCTATTCTCTCAGCTTTATCATCATTAATGGTACATACTTCACTGAGATTTTCTTTAGAAGCATTATGTCAAATGCTGACTTCATTGCACATATGTCACACACTGATACCATTATTATTACTCAAGTCTTACTGGAAAGAAGTTGGGGCCAAAGTACTTAATTTACTTAATTAATTGTTAACTGTTTGACCAAGTATGTCTTCCATGGAGAAGATGGGAGTACAATGAAGTGAGTAAAATTTCATAGGGCTTTATATCAGGCAGTAAGTAAAGCAGTTATATCTTTTGGAAAAATGAATGTCATCTACTAGAGAACTTCCTTTCTTTCTTTAATGCAGAAAATTTGTTAAGATTCTTACTTATGCCAGAATATGAGCAAACATCCTTCACACAGACACTCAGCCTTCCCTTTTCCCTGCATTTCCAGTATGCATAACTCACCTTTCAAATGAGGTCTTCTAGAAAAACATCTCAATATTGATAAAAAATCTATTACCGTGTACAATGGGATAGCCAAATCAGGAGTATCCCTTGCTATGGTCCTGAAGAGAAATATCAGGTGGTTGATGTCTCTATTCTGTAGGTATTTACAGAGAAAGGATTGTACTCAGAAGAGCCCCATGAAATGCTTGCATTTATTGAAGCAGTTTTATGGACAAATGGTGAACTGTGATTGTGAATGGGGCCTTAAGAAATCTATGTCATTTATGTCTATTTCTCTCTTCTCTCTCTAAATACTTATTATATACATCTCTCAGAGTTATATTAGCTTGATTACATCTTCTTCAGTTAAAATTAGGAAGTGAAAGAGGACGTTAGTCTTCATTGTTATAATTTACAATGCTTAAAAATATGAAACTGTAGAAAGAGCAAACATCTTAGAAAGACAAGAAAGTAACCAAATGCTTCTTTTTCTTCTGCTTCTGAATAACTGTCCTACCTTCTCTTACAGCTTAGGAGCACAATGATGTGTGCCCACTTCATGCCAAAAATGCAACTGCTGAGACATATTGGTTTGCTTATGCAGAAGCTTGCAAAGGATCACAGGAGGACAGTGTGGGTTTGTGTAGGTAACTGAAGTCATCGAGTTTGTCAGACTTAGACAATGCATTCAAGAAAAAACAAAACAATGCAAATGTCTGTATTATGTACAAAAAAAATACATTAAAAGGATGTTAAGTTAGCAAAATCAAACACTCAGAAGTTTGGAAATGCTGTAAAAAGCATTGCTACCTCGTGCCACTCCAAACTAAGCCTCCTTCTGCATATGAAATATCAAACTGTCTTTCTTTGTAGCAGCTCTTTACACCTTTTTCTACAAAACTTCTCCCTTGCTTCTCCACAGTATTAGCCTCCCTTTGCCTCGTCTCACCTCTCTCTTCTTACTTCTTCATTCCCTCCTACTTTTCTCTCTTTATTTCTTTAACATCCCTGAAACCATTGCAATATCCCTTCCCAGAACTGGTCAGTCCTCAGCAGATCACTTCTTGGTAAGGGTTCAAGCCATGGGGACTCAGAGAGGATGTGACATCAGGCAAGGGCTGTGATACTAAAGTTAACTCTTTGCCTCTTGCAGATCTTTTCAGCTGGCACTACGGAAAGTTTGCACTATAGTTTATCCTGTATTTGAGCTAACAGAAGAGCATCACCTCGACAGGCAATCATTTTGGAAAAAAAAATCTATTTAAAACTAGAGCAGCTTCACTGCAGCCTGAGTCCCACGTGGAGACATCCGAACATGTCACTGCAGGAGCTGGCCTGGGCGTGTTAGGAAGAAGCCCAGCAAAATGGATGATACCCAAAATACTGTCAAAGGAGATATTTTCTCTTTAATGCCTTCAGAGTATACAACCTTAGGGCTCACTCCTAACAACAGAAGGTAAAAGATTTTTAAACAGATGTATGGTTTTAAAATTGACAGTGTCCCTTTAACAACTTCAACAGTTGGAGGGTTTTATGTAGGTGGGTGAATCTGATGGTAAATAGTTAAACCTGTTCTAACTAAGAACTTGTGACTTCCAAAATAAAATCTTGTCAGCAGAAGAAAGTAACAGCAATTGGGAACAAAGCACAAAGGAATAGGTCAATTCTAATTGATGCAGATTCAAAGGGGCTCATCTCCATGTTTGATATTTTATTTTAATTTATTTTTAATTGTGAAGAATTAAGTCAAATCTCTGATATCCATCTCTGTCGGACCAAAATGTTTCCACTACTGTTACTGTCAGTGTCTCATGGGTCAGCTATGTTGGGAAACACTTACTGAGAACAGAGTGCATAGGAAGTGCATAGAGAATCCAATTATATTAGAACAGTAGGTGTCATTTTTATACCAAATTCATAGCACCTCTCCTACCAGCTTGGCCTCGTGATTTTTCAGGCTGACCAGCCTTATGACTGTTCGTAGGGCTGCTCCTGTCTGCTGCCTGTTCAGGGTATTTCAGCCTCCTCCACTGCACTAATCCTTCCTCTTCAGCTTCTGAGACTGCAGCTGCCAAGGAATGGAGCTGATCTGCAAGCAGCATGAGGAGGTCTGGGGTCTCCATCACTGGGTACCTACAATGTTCTGCATTGACTAGCGTGTCCCGTGCTCCACCAACACAATCCCATTAATCAGAATAAATGTCCACATGGTTGCATGGTTAACTAAGTTCCCAAACTCCCAGGGAAGGAAGCTTTTGCACTGTCAAACACTGCAGAATTTGCATCTAAAGGAAGCATTTCAGGTTTCTATATTTTACCAGAGATTAAACAACTGAACTGATGCTTTCCTTGCACATTTGCAATTTATATCTAGAATTTTGGACAACCACAACATATTTTGGTTCCCATCTTGTAAATTGATTCACAGGGATGGAGAGAGTGACCTTGGGTGTAATGATAGTAGAAATTAGAACAAGAATTAGCTACATTGCCTCACAGAAATAGTTTGGCTAGCGAGGATAATTTTTTGGGCAGCCTCTGCCACTGTACAGCATAAGGCAATATTAGACGTATCTCTTTGTGTAACCAAACATAGGGGGAAGTGAAGCAAAGGAGCCTGGCCAGCAAAACCGGGTGAGGAAGCCATGAGGCTTGGATTCAACAGTCCACTGTCATCTCCTCCAGAGGAGAGTGCAATTAAAACCTGGACTGTATTTTCACATATCACCCTGTAGTTAATCAGTGAAGGAAGGCTGGTAATAAAAACAGCCTTCTCTGCAGGACAGCACTGCCAGAGAGCCAATGTTTCTTCTGGGTCAAAAGCAATCCACTGCCTAAAATTAAAAAAAAAAATAATAAATCAGCAAGCACTAGAATCCAAAATTACCCAGCCAGGTCCACTTCCTCTTCTTCTGTGGTCAAAAAGGAGCCCTGACCATTGCTCATCCTTGCTGCGTGCACTTGGAGAATTACCACTGGCCATGGGTGGAAAGCCAAGAGAACTAACAGCCGCCGAGTACAGTCACATTCCTAAACCCATGAATCATCCCCCAGAAAGGCATTGGGAAGAACCTCAACAAACGGGACCTTCTCTGAATCATCTTCTCCTTATTTGCCACTGTCCTGCAACCGGGCTGGCCTCCTGTGGTGTTACTGATACACCTGTAAAACCCTAAATATTCCATATTTTTTAAAAAAAATGACTGGGCTACATTGAAAAATATGTATTAGAAACATTTGACACTTGAGAACATTAAAGCTAATCATTCATTTTGGGTTTGATCAAAATTATCCGTTGCACAGACTTGTGCTGTGTCTGGGTAAAGCCCATGAGAAGTACGTGGTACATCTGTGGACACACCTAATTAAAAATACAAGGGAAATAAATTATGTACATTGAAATATTACAGGTTTCACCGTGACTCTCTTTTGAATCCATGACACACCAGCAGTTTTAATGTCGCTGAGATGGTTTTTAACATTCCACTCAGACCAAATTTAGTTTCTGCTTTTCTCAAGCTTATTTCAAATCAAGCTGGCCACCAAATCCTTCCCCTTTCTTGGAAGCTTCATAATGACAAAAGTCATTACTGTATTTTAAACAAACCAGAGCTGTAGACTCATGAACTTATTGGCAGCTGTGGCAAAAGTTATTCTGAAATATTGCATTAGTGTTTCAGTGTAATGAAATCTTTGTAACTCATTGCTGCGTCTGCTCCATAAAACTTTGGTGCGAAGCGGTATGAGATCTCCTTCTGAAGAAGGGGAATGCTGCTGTTGTGGAGCTTTGTCACTACTCGAATATTTTAATATCAGGGTATACAACCTATTGTAGGGATCTTTGTGGATAGATACAAAAATTATATCCCCCCAAAGAATGAAAGGTTTGCAGCCCTAATGCTGCCAGATGTTTCAGAGTGACAGGACCCTTACCATACTATTTCCATGGAGATAGATATTCCACCTCAGCCCAGAGCAAATCTGCACAGAGCTGCTTGGCAGGATCAGCTTTAAAGTTTTAAAAAACAATTCCGTGACAGTTAATACAAAAATCCCCTCAATTATAAGTCACCTAACATTAAAAAATATGACAGGAAGAGAAAACAACTCATGAGACACCTATTACCCACTGATATTTCCAATTAGGAATCGCAGCACAGCTTGAGCACCTGGGCTATTCATGTACAGTGTCCCGAAAGCTGATTACAACATGGTGACATGAGTGATACAATGACTAACGCAGTATCAGTGCCACCATCTCCCGCTCCATTCTTTCAGCATCGTGTAAGTGGAAAGTGTTTAATTAGAAAGCTTTCAGTATTCATTTTCTAGCTTAATAGGCTTTTCTGGTTGATAACAACCTTATTATGGGTTGGGAATAGATGCTTAGCCAACCCAAAAATATCTCTTTCCCCCTTCTTGTCTTTTAAGAAAAACAAGCAAATGTATTTCTCATCCATTGAAATGCTGTTATTAGATTGTCTGCATTTTAATAGAGCTGTGTCGGTTCAATTAGCGCAAGGGCAAGAAATCTTAAATTATATTCTAATTTTCTGAGTGTAATATCATGGGTAAATCAGGGTAATTCCAGGCTGCAGATGCAATTTTGCTGGTGCTTTATAGTAACTCTGGGCAAATGTGCGAGCCAGCAAATCTATCTGTAAAAATTCGTCCTTGTGTACGGCGATGCTTAATCAAAGTATTAGCATTTCATCCAGATGATGTTCTTGCATTACTAGTCAGAGGATGTACTCCCTACTTCCAGCTTCAGCAACGTCACTGGTTCTGTACCTGGTACCTCTTGAATGAATTAGAAGTGTTGCAGTAAATTATTGGAGGATTTTATGCCAGAATTCCTCTTTTTTGTCTGACATGAGAGTTGAGAAGAATTGTGCCACACAGAAGCTGAGGCTTCTTGTGCCCATCAAACAGTGCTCATCAGACAAGCTTTCATTTTTGTTACAGGGAAACTTGTAGTTTAAGTTTTGTATCCTTGATGTTCAAAAAACTTTCCTTTGCCTTTCTTAATAGCTATTGGGAAGAAAGAGAATTTACCTAAAAGGGACTCCTTGATTTGCTCAGTATTAATTTAACACTTTCCTCAGTTTCCATTCAAGATGTGTGCTTTTTTTTTCTGAAGTGAAAAGCTGGAGCTTGCTTTGGGTTATTCAAAGCTAAAGACAGAAGAAAAATATCATCAGTATTGTTTTAGAGAAAATTTAGTACACTTTTTTTTTTTAGATGGATTTTTAGTATTCAGGAGGGGTTTTACAGAGTACTTGAATCACTTTTGTTTAATTTAGTTTTATATGGTTCTAACAAGCTCTGGAATGTGTAACTCCAGCTGGAAATCCGGTCCCTGCCAAGCATCATCACTGCTATGCTGCACATTGATTGTGCAATGTACTTTAGAGTGGCCACCCAGCAGATACGATCCCCCAGCTCATACTTGTGAGCATATGTTAAGTGTTAAAACCTGAGAACAGATCTGAATTTCACCTCTCCTTTATCTGAGGATAATGATCCTCAAGTTGCAGCCAAACCAGATAGTAAGTTAGGCAGATTTCCTCCTGACACCAGAAATGGGGGAGAAGTGCCTTTTTAAGGATGAGATTGTTTTCCCATTGGTGATGGAGATGTAGCATGGAGATTATTTCATTGGTCTTAACTGCATAAATTCAACCTTCACGGTTTTCTCCAGGTAAACCATAATTCTGACTTCCTACATTTTCCAGCTGGAGAACTAAATCATGCAATGTCAAGCAGATTGTCATCTTTTCTCTATGTGGATTTATTTTGGCAACTTTCTCATAGTATAACAAAATTGTTTTATCGGTTCTGAAGGAGTGTGCATATAGGAGGAGGGTCGGCTCCTGTCTGCACTCCTGCATCTCATCTTCCTTCCTCATCCTCAGACATCACCTTTCCCCCAGCTCCTGCTTCTGCCTGCTGCTGTCGTTACTGCCAAAACCTCTGTGACTCCTCTTCTGGAGCCTACAACAAAGAATTATTCTCATTATCAGCTGCTACTCTGTGTTTTCCAGGGAGTTTTTGTGTCAGTAATGGAATATTTTGGTTGTTGTTAAAAAGTTAAAACAGGTTTATGCTGAAGTGGGGTATGTTCAGACTTAACTGCAGGGTAAAAAAAACCTTTACAAAATCTTAAAGCATTCCTGCCCAGTCCAGTGAAAGCAAATCCAGTCATTAGGTTTTTTTTATGTGCAGTTTAACTCCTAGGAGTGTTTTGCTTATAAGAAAATCAAGAACAGTAATGATGAAATCTTTAATGTGGCCTCTACAGCTGTAAAAGATAGAATGCATAAGGTTATTTCTTAGATGTTTGGTTTTGTTGATGGTAGTTTGGTGGTTTGTTTTTTTTTCTGGAAATATTTTTATGTTCTGGTTTCATCATCGTTATAAAGAAGGTAAAAATGTAAAAAAAATAACCAATAAAAACATATAAAAAATAACCAGTGTTGTTATTGTTGCTGTTACCTGACACAAAGAAAACTGCTCTCTAAATGTTTAGAGAGCTGTTTGATCCTTTATGTTCAGTGTAAGCTGCCAGTAGGCCAAAGTCCTTATACCTTTCATAATAAACAGCTGTATGTTCTTACACTCTTATTCTTCTATCTGAAGCATGCAGCAGCAGATATAATTAACTGTGTTTTAAGGTGTTCTGTTTGTGATGCACACTGGCTGTTAAAACTGAGGTGCTGCACAGATGCAAGGACTGAAATCATCTCGATTCTGCTGGTCTGGTTGTCAAATAAATAATCTTTGTTAAGAGGATATGATATAACCAGATAGATAGGATTTAATATAACTAGATAGATAGGATGTCTTGAGCTTGAAGTTCACTGAGTACTAACGTGAAAAGGTGTAGTACTGGTACTTGTGTGGTGCTGAACAGTTTGTGTCTCTTTAAGACAGTACTCGATAAATGACATCTCTTGCAAACACCACGTTGCTGATTCTTGCCTGTTTCTTGTAAATCTTGTCTTGGTTGATGATCCCCTTAAATCTTCCTTATGATCTACGGTTACTGATGAAAACAGAGCTTTTTAAAAGGGACAAGAAAGGAAATAGAAAAGGGAAAAAAAAATATCCAAATCGTAAGTTTTGGCATGGAAAACCTTGAGCAAGATCTCTCTGTGATGCTAAAGGTTTAACATCAGAAATGAGATGTGAGAATTCCCATTTTTTAAGTGACTGTTTTCAGGCTGATCTGATGCTCAGACCTGGCTTACCATTTAAACAGCTGCATCCTTCCTGACATCCGCAGAATTATTCATAAGGCTGACGTCAGGTTATGCCAAGGTAAGTATCATGGGTGTGTTTTAGCCATTATGAGCCAATCTTATGCGTGCTGCAAACACAATTTTGCTATTAGTATGAAAGCTATGGAGATAGGCCTTTTGATTGGATTGAAAATATTCTGGTTTATGTTTATAATTTGGTTTGTGTATATTCTGCTTTGTGTAAATCAGATCATTTTGTAGTGTCTATTGCTGTGACTGTGAGATATGCCTTTATAAATGAAACATAATATGTTGTTTTGAACGCGTAATGGTAGTTTGCATATTGTTTTATAAGTTTTAGATTTGTGCAAGTCACATTGACTTTTCTTTTGAATTCTTTTGAATATATTTAACATACATTATTTTGTAAAAAAAAAAGAGTACTTTTTTGCAAATGCTTTTTTTTTTTTTCTGTTTCTTCTTGTTTTCCTCTGTTTTTCTCTTCGCTTTTCTCTGCTATTTGACTGATAGCTGCATGCAGGCTCTTTCTGAAGGCAAACAGCCCTGGCACACAGCACCAGAAGGTTACAGACAAAAACCAAGAGACATATCTAAGACATAGGTAGCATTACAATAGAGAAAAAAATGTGATGCATTATTATTGTCTGCATGACCTCCCGCTGAAGCAATGCAGAGCACCAACTTTGATATAATTATTCCTGAATGTGCCAAAGCAGTACTTTCTGAAATAGCCCCATGTCAAACATGATGAATGACCAATTCTGTAATGTCAGTCCCAGTGGTTTTTCCAGCAGTGGCCCAACCCACCATATCCTGAGCTGTCTGCAAACCAAGCTGGGGAGAACTTGGAGAGACTACGGATATCAGCTCCTCTTGTCTGTGTAATGCAGGACGTTTGGCTTCCTTGGCTTCAGTCCTGCTTCTGTTCAAAGTGGAGGTACTTGGAGCAAGTATTCTAGTCCCACTTTGACAACTCAGAGGCTGCTTTTACACCTGCTCCAAGTGATAATGTGTTTTTGTCAGACAAGATAAGTCATCAATGAAGTAGATTATAGATATGTTTTCAAACACAGCACCAAAATATGAACAGGTTTGAACTACAAAAAATCCATCTCTGTTAGTTACACCTTCTGACAGTGTTTTTCAAACAGGTGTATCAGTATTTTAAATGAAGTTCAACCATTGAATATATTTACATAAAGATTAAAGTTCTGCAAATCGGAGGGTAGTGTTCAATAGTTTATCTGGTTTATAGTTCAATAGTTTACAAGGACAGGCTGAGGGAGCTGGGATTGTTCAGCCTGGAGAAGAGAAGGCTCTGGGGAGACCTAAGAGCCACCTTCCAGTACCTGAAGGGAGCTTACAAAAGGCCTGGAGAGGGCCTGGTTACAAAGGCCTGGAGTGAAAGGACAAGGGGCAATGATTTTAAATCAGAAAGGAGTGGATTTAGATTAGAAACAAGGAAGAAGTTCTTTCCCACGAGAGTGGTGGAGCACTGGAACAGGTTGCCCAGGGAGGTGGTTGAGGTCCCATCCCTGGAGATATTCAAGGTGAAACTTGACAGAGCTCTGAGCACTCTGCTCTAGTTGAGGATGTCCCTGCTCTCAGCAGAGGGGTTGGACCAGATGGCCTCCGGAGGTGCCCTCCAACCCAGACAGTTCTGTGTTTCTATCTGGGCTGTAGAGAGACACTTTCCTTGTTCACCTTTCACTTCAGGCACTGAAGACCTACTTCTCCAGGGTCTCTTCTCCAGACTTGCTGCATCTCGGGAGCTAAATCCCACAAGAATATCACCTCAGTGCTACGCTGGGTATTACTGACAGAGGAAATTAGTGCAATGCGGAACTTTGCCTCTCAACATGCATCTACCTGCAGTGACTATGCTGCTGCTCATCAAAGAGGAGTCCCATCGTGTATAAAAGATAAGGTACTCATCTTGATGACTCGCCTTCATTATTTAACACATGGAATCTGTACATCGGATGTCACTAAATTTCTCTTTTTAATCCAATCTGAGCTCCTGTTCACACTGTTTTCTATTCTGGCAATACCACCCTTTTCTTTTACTGCACCTAAAAAACCCCTTTGTATTTCCAGAAAAACACATGGAACTTGTAGAATATGCAGTGCCTAGCAGGTTTTTTTATAAAATAATTAATTTCCTAGTATTGTCTTGCTATTTACTTTGAAAATGTTTACTTTTGATTGTGCTTTTAATAAAAATCAAGCCCAATCATAAAAGTTATTTGCTGTCTTCTGCAAACTCTCATAGCTTGAGATTTCCTATGAACTGCCACATAAAGCACACCAGCAACAAGAAATTATATATTTAATACAGATATGTCTTTGGAAAGTTTTTTTCTTTCACTAAGCTCTTTCAAAGCCCCAACTTAAGATATATGCAAACAGGCATTAGCATTGGAGTTCAATTATTATAGTAAAGCATTATTTGGGGTTTAAAAGGTATTTTTTGTCCTGTTTTTCATATCTAAATGAGGAAATATTCTTTTTCTTTTCCATACACATCCTGTTTGTAAATTTTGGTCCAAAAAATTGCTGTTCCCTCTGCTGTTTACCTCCCACTCAAACCAGTGCTTGGGGACCATTTTTAAACCTCTAGCTTCTTATTTGGGGATTTTTATTCCAGGAGTGAAAACCTTTCAAGGATTGCTTTTTCCACAGACAGGGGTAAATATCAAAATTGAAGCATGCCAGTCAGATTTAAGATTTAATATAATATTTCAATCTTAAGCCATCATTGTTTCAAAGAACAATGTAATTTATTAGAGTAACAAACCAGGCTATAATGGACTCAAATCAATATAATACAATTAAACCACATAAAATATGCAAAGCACAGTGGCATTTTGGCTCTTCTAACTACTTTATTCCCATGCTCAGATGCACGGCTGTCTCAAAACACGGGCCCGTGGGGACCATCTCCTGGTCCCCTAATTTGAAAGGGATCCTGCAAGCAGTGCACAATACCTCATGTACGTGCATCAATGCCCATCTCACTTCTCCAGGTACTCCACAAATAAGATGTGGAGTCTTTACAAGAGCTCAAGATACTTAAGAGAGCCATGCTTGTTCATATAAACAGAAGATATTACTACATTGTGCATTAGAATAACTGGATTAAAAGTGGTTTTGGAGGTGGAGGCGAGGAGAAATACTAAAAAAAAAGCAAACCCCTTTGCAAATGGAACAAAATCAATTGTAAAGGCTTAAAAAATAAGGTTAATTATTAAAAATAATTCATAAAACTACCCACTGTTGAAATCGTGCATAAAGCAAATGATTCATACACAATAAGGAAATACAGAATACCCTTATCTGATTACAAAAGGTGTTTGAAGTGTCTAATGCTTTTAGGTTTTGGTCTGGAAAGGTGAATAGCACCCACATGTGCTAATAACATATCAACATCGAAGAGCAGTTCTTTAATGAGTTTTGCCCAAAACTTTATTTAATTCTCTTCTGATCATAAAACTGCTTTCATTATGCATATTATTCCCAGAGTCTGATAACTACACTGTGGGCTTTTCCAGCATGAATAGCTTTAATTCTGTCAGTTTAGCTTTACAGTCATGAAATACTAAAGCCAAAGTACAGTATTCTGTTATAAACCTACTTAAAATACTTTACAGATTTCAGCTGTTGGCAATTCTTTAAAGATTCTGGGCATAAAAGATCCCTCCACCAACTTAGTTTTACAACAGGTATTTGTAATCGAGGGTAAGCATTTCACAAGTATATCACTTTCTCTTTTGATACAAAGCTTGTCTGGACATTTTAAAAGGAGAGGTTACAAAAAAAATGTGCCTGAGCCTCCTCTGGAAATGAAGATTGGCATATAAATTGTTCATGGTGGCTTCTAGTGGTGATTCAAAGGTCGTAAGGCTGTGTTATATTTAATGACAATTGTACAATAGAAGCATTGTGGCTATTAAATATGAAGGACCAGAAAGTACACGCTACCCAAGTAACTTTTGCAGATTTGAAAAGAAAGAACTGTTTCTCAAGATGAGTGTCTCAATCCAAGTATCATGTTTCCATGAGTTTCTAAAGGAAAAAAATAAATGTCTCTTGAACTGAGCCTTATCTTCAGCTGGTGTAAAAGGCCCACTCACTCGGTGCAAAACTCCTGAGTCACTGTAGGTGAACTTATGGTCCTGAATACAATTCTCAATGTACTTAATGGCACAATGGAGCATGGGATTTGGGCCCCAAGGCATTGTCTTGTTTGGGTTTTTTAACATGACTGAATTTTTTTTTTTAAATGGTACTCTTTTCTGTAAAACAGATGATTCTCGGAACTGGTAAATTTTGTTGCATTCAGCTTGCTTGA
>VWZY01000014.1:62408-73916 GCA_013399075.1 Chloroceryle aenea
CGGGTGCTCGGCTGCCCACAGCTCCCGGAGCACCGGGGCTCTGCCGGTCCACAAGGTTCCCTTCAGTTGCTGTCACGGGGGTTCGCCCTCCTGCCCTCAGGGCAGGACCGAACTCGTCATCGCTCAGACCNTTTCTGTAAAACAGATGATTCTCGGAACTGGTAAATTTTGTTGCATTCAGCTTGCTTGAGTTTTGTTTGTGTATTTGGTTTATGTGCAACAGAGCTTTCTTACTCAGTTTACTTGAAATTTATCTTCCTTATTTCACCTTTCAGAATCATAGAAGGGTTTGGGTTNAAGGAGCGAGACAGCGAAACAGTCGGTGCTGTGCCTGGATTGAGGCGAACAGGGGGTTCCCGGAGCTAGGTAAAGCTAAGAGGAGCAGCGAGGGCTCTCAGCAGATCACGTGTTTGAGGCCGTCTCCGAGACGCCTGCGCAGAGCGCTCAGGAGGGGCCGGGAGCTCGTCTCCTGCCGGTTCGAGCGAGTGTCTCAACAAGTGGGCATCGCCCTCACAGAAGAGGACCCAGGGCGGTTATAGCATGGCCTAAAGCTGCTGCTGGAAGCAGTGTGGCAGCTCGGAGCAAGCTCCCACGCAAACACGCGGCCGTGAAGGTGTCTGGCCGCAGGATGTGCGGTCATGCAGCCCGGAAGCCCAACCGTATCCTAGGATGAGGATCAAGAGGAGTGTGGCCAGCAGATCAAGAGAGGTGATGCTCCCCCTTTGCTGTTACGAGACCCCATCTCAAATACTACACCCAGTTCTGATGTCCCCACCATAAGAGGGAACGAGCTCCAGGGCTGGAGCACCTCTGCTAGGACAGACTGAGGGATTGTTCAGCTTGTAGAGGAGGAGANAGAGGGAACGAGTCCAGAGGAAGGGTACAAAGATGATGCAGGGCTGGAGCACCTCTGCTAGGACAGACTGAGGGATTGTTCAGCTTGTAGAGGAGGAGATTCCAGGGCGACTTGAAAACTGCCTTCCCCTACCTACAGGAAGGCTGGAGAGGGACTTTTCCCAAGAGAGTCTAGAGAGAGGAAAAGGAGAAATGGTTTAAAACTGAAGGAGAATAGGTTTAGANGGGAACGGGATCATGGCAAATCGAGCCGACGAGGAGCACTTTTGTGGCTTTCTCGAAGGTGGGAAAGCGGCTCGGTTGCCTCAGGGGCCGGCAGCGCCTGGCGTGGGCGGAGCAGCAGCGGGACGAGGCGCGAACCGCGGCCGCAGGTCGAGCTGTGAGAAGCCNGTAAGGCCTGGAGTAACCTGCTCTAGCTGAGAGGCTTTCCTGCTCATGGCTGGGATTTGGATTAGATGAGCTCTGAAATCCCTTCCAACCTAAGCCATTCCATGAAAATGAGACAGTAGATGTGGTCTGGTTTTGGTTTAGAGCTGTCTGACAGCTTCACACAGTGGAAAAATTAGGGAATATGTTATCGATGAGAAATCTTCTAAGCCAAATTAAAAATGGCAAAATCATGAGCTGAAATGTATGAATATTCTTTTCCTAGCTCCCCCATATGGTAGTGCCAAACTAAGATAACCCTGACTTGATGGGTGGCACAGCTAAAACAGGTTTTCACCTGAAACTGGCATTTTCTCTCAGCACTTGGTAGGGATTTGGTGCTCAGCATTTTGGAGCCATTATGCCAGCACATCTGATTTTTATTTTTGCTGCAATATTTGGTTTGCTGGAACACACTTTGAAATGGACAGGTCTACATTACATAAAGCCCAGCATCATAATGCTTGTGCCAGAAGAGAGCTTATGTCAGGGAATTTCTTGCTGCACTTAGCTCCAGGTAACGCTCATGTGGCTTTGTTTTGCCAGGGTGCTGACCTGTGGTCAGGCTGACAGCTGACCTGTAGCCTCTGGGGGGTGATTAACACCATATGAGCATATTTTCCCAGTGCCAAACTATCTTTCAAACTGGGACAGGGAAAGTCTACTTAGCAGTGACTCTTTCCTGCTCTCTAAAAGTTTTTGCAACCATAAATTGCCTCAGAACTTTTGCAGAGCTGAGGACTTTTGCAGTGTTTATGTGTAATTTGTTTATTCATTGGGTTTCTTGTCACACATGTATGCAAAGTCCCTTTTACTACAGGCTCAAATATTTGTTTACTTCCAGTGATTGCTTTTGTGGAATCTCTCATTATTCTGAGACCTCTGGCTAAAGTGTCTTTGTCTTGGATGGAACTAGCTAAGCCCTCGCTGATACCTACGTTTTGTTGCTGAACTGAATCACGGAATTTTTGCTTTGCTCCAACTATATAAGATAAATTTCAGTCCCTCGAGTTATTTTCTTCATTTGTGCTGTTTGGTTTTATGTGTTGTTTTTTTTTTTTGTGGGTTTGTTTGGTTTTTTTTGTATGTATATTGGCTTTTTATCATCATTTTTTTTGGAGAGATAACAAACATAGGGGCTAGGGAAATAGAAAAGGAATTAGGGAGTTTTTGTCCTTCAAATTACTTGAAAACTTTCCAAGAACTTCTACATTTTTAGAAATCTTATTTTTGTGGTACTTAGTGTAGGATTGCCTGGTATCATTTTTTAATCTTCTCATATTTTTAATTGTTTGTTTACATCCGTTTATCATTATATTTCCTGGTGTCTCTATACTGTCAGGAACCTATGCACCTTGCTAGCATTTTCCTGTCTTTTTCTGTACTACATCTGACACCCTCAGGGTGGGGAAAATCCTAGCTGTCGATCAGCCAGCAGTTCATAATCCCAGTAACATTACTGGGATGTCTTGATTTTGCATTGCACCTTGTGTTCTAAGGAAAAAAAAAAAAATCAACAAAACCCTTATAAATATATTTTACTTTAACAAGTCCACAATTAGAATTACATTCTGCTTATGCTAGAATGTTAACATATGTTAGCTAACATGTGAAAATAAATATTTTCCCTTGCCTGGATCGGAGTGTCAGATTTCTTTTAAAGTAGCAGAGGATTTTCACACCTAACAGGCTTACTGCTGCTAGGCCACCAGAAGTGGTCAGCTGCTGCTCGCTGTGTGCAGGAAGCTCCTGCTGTCTTGCAGATCAGCTTCCGAGAAGACTTGCTCAACAGCTCAACTGTATGCAATTCCTATGGAAATGAGAGTAAAAAATTCAATAACGAGTGACAAAACAATTTCAGCTAGGCAGAGAAGGCTTCTGCTGATAGTACTCATCTCTGTGTACCCTGGGTACTCCCTGAAAATGAATTGGACTGGATAGATACACGAGGCAGCCAAAGCAAATTATGGCTACTTTATAGATGTGGAAGTTGAGACAAAGTAAAAATTAAGGAGTCTGCACCAGGGCACAACAATAAATCTGGGAAATGATAGTCAAGAAAATGTGGCCTTGGCTTTTGCATAAACTTTTTTCCTTCCAACAGTTCAGTTATGCTTGTGCCATAATAGGTGCTGCCTGAGACAGACCTCACTTTTATTTTGCTAAGACACATCAGTTCTCGAGACAAAGTATTAGTGAGCTGTTTGTGTTTGCTTTAAGCACTGCTGCAAGCCCAGCTCATTTCAGGGTGAGGTGACAGTAATTTTTCTCACTTCTCTGACTTAAAACAAACCTTAAAAAATATCCTTGATAGGACTTTATAAAATAGAAATATTTCTGTTTGTCTTCTTCTAGTTTGCAATATTACCAGGCATTTTTTCGTGCTTTCCAATCTTACTTTGCTTTCCACAGAGAAAACGAAATGCTGTTGGGACAGCAGTGTTGAGGTTGATGTGGTGGCTTCATATTGTACCGAAGCCAGGTAGCACTCATACTTCATTAAACAGTCCCAGGTTTAACTTACAACTTCTGCACAATGCAGAAATCTGCACGATCTGTTCCACTACACATTATTAGATTTGAAGATATGACATGCTCAAAAAAAGATTTCCCTTTTTCTTTCTCTTTTGCTTGTATTAAAATGGCTTGCTGAAATATGGGATCAGCTGGAACCAGGCCAAAAGCACTTTGTGGCCATATATTTATAATGGGTTTGTTATGAAGAATAGCATTTGGCTAATGGACCTATACAACTGCTAGAAGAATATTGATATACATTAAAATCAAAGGTCATATACAAGGGGATAAAGCCATGAAGAATCTTGCAGCAGTTTAGGTGTTTTCTTGCCTTTTTTCTATTATATTTGCTATTTTAAACCAGGTTCAGTAGAGTGGCAGATATATACTGGATTTTCCAAGATCTTCTCTGGCCACTCTTTTGGTACAAGATACACTTTTTACAGCTCTGTCACCCAATGCAGGCTTTCCTTAAACCATTTCAAACCTCCTCACTGAATTCACTTTCTCTGCCAAAGATGCTTCTGTAAAGTACATTTTTCACACTCTTTCCACTACGTCTCTTCGCAAAGATTAGGTCATTTGTGTCAACTTGTAAACAGTCTTCTGCCTTATGATTCTTTTCTGTTGTTATTATTATAGATTAAAGTGGTTTTAGTAGCACAGTACTGTAATGCTGAAAGATAATTAGAATGTCCCAGTTTCAGGAGCATAGAAATTATTATGTTAAGCCGAAGTGATGCTCATAGTAGGGTTTTGACAATAACCCATACCAGAAGCTTCAGAGAAAGATGGAAAAATCCCACACAGCACAACAATATAATAGCTAAATGGGAAGGTTCTCGTTATACCTATTGGCTAGGAGCTTGAATGCCCTCAGGCATAATACATGAAATGTTTGAATTCTTATTTTATCTGTGGTTGTTCTCATATATATTTAAAACCAGGTATGAATCTTTACCTTGCCTGTATATTCCAGTGTGACACTGTTTCCTGAGAGGCTGTTAGTGCTCTCCCTGGGTTAGAAACAACTCTCAAATACTAAATAATCACAAATCTCCTTTGATTATTCAACAGATTTTTCCTTCTGTGTGGTTGGGAAACATTACCTACTTTTGGTTTGGACACAGAGAGGATGTGGGACAGAATATTAATGTGCACTTTGGAAAACTGGCCCGCAGTGTAGGTCTAGTCTGGTTAGAGATGGAGCTAATGCTGTATTCTCAAATCCTGTGTGTGTCATGAGTCTGTTTTGCAAAAGCATCTTGTTTATGTACTCAAAAGCACCATTCATCGTTAGTACCTAAGTAATGACGCAACTCATGGTGGGGTTGTTTTTGTCCAAGTGCATTTTGTCCATTTTCCTGATGGATTCATTTCAGTTCCACTTTTTTTTTTTTTTTNAAAGCCAGGAAGTGAATGGTAGGAAAGCATTTCAGCACACTAGTTTCTGTGGTCACAGCTAGGGTATTTGGTGAAGAGCTAGACAGACTGACAGGCACTTGTCTTGAGTATATATATTCCATAATGTAACACAAAAGGCAAAAAAGTATGCAGCAACTGACAAAAATAACGTAATAAATGAGATAGGTAGTAAGTACAAGGTAGAAAAACCTGTTGCTAGATATTTGGAGACAGTATTTGCAATGACGTACTCTCAAATCATTTAATATCAGCTGTACTGGAGAGCAAGAAATAATATAATCCCAGAAGCAAGGTGAAGAAATATCAGGAAGTAGCAGTGATGTGTAATAAAAGTATTCTGAAACGAGTGAAAAAAATGCAGCTACCCAGAAAAATCCAACAAGTAATATACTGCTTAGCTGAATGTGTATTGCCTGAATTAGATGCACGAGAGTAGAGTCTACTCAGCAGTGTAGGGTGATGGATGTAAGGTGTGGGGTTTACAGAACACACCACACAGCTCTCGCTGCGAGGCAGCTGTCACCCATTGCTGAGGGTGACTGGAAGCACATGCCTATTCCAGGGGCAACTAGACATCAAGCAAGACTTAGGAACAACAAACTTCCTGCAACAATTGCCTTCCAAGAGCAACTCAAAACACAACTGAAATACAAACTTCTACCAATTCTAGCAAAATCCAGCAAGATAGAAGCTGGAAACCTGCAAGGAAAGGCAAAATATGTCCACTGAAGGTATCACAAACCAGATAGTTTCGTAGTTGGGTTGGTTTTGTATTCATCCACTCTCAGTGAGTAAAGAGCAAAGAGAAATGACTGTTCATTATCAGTTTTGGCAGACTGTCTAACCTATGCAGAACAAACATATTTGCTTTTTGTGACTTCTGATGTACTGATCTGGAGTCATGGAGTCACTTAACAGCATCTTTCAAGATGCCTCTTTGATCATGCATGCCTGTGAGGTCCAGGAGCTCCTGCAGAAACTGTGTTCTTGGAGAACTTCTTCCTGTGTAGTTTGAGCAACAGTTGGACTATGAGAGCAGAATATAATGCAGGAATATAATAACAAATTCCTTTGATACTTAAAGAGGTCTCCTATGCAGGATATCTGCTGACTTCTGAAGGTTTGTGCTGAGTGTCCAGAAAATAAGAGAGAAAAGCATGAAAGGAGTCTGGTTCCTTCCTACTCTCCAGATGGATTCAGTAGAAACACTATTGTATGCACATAATGATGAAACCTGAAGAAGGCTAGAGATACAAAAATGAATTTTCAGAGTGAAGAAACTAATAATTTTAAGACTAAGTGTCCCTTTTGTCACCTAGGGGGTCAGTGGCTTTAGAAAATGAATCTTTATTGAATTAAACAGTTTCTGTCCCCAGAACACGATGGTGTGAAATACAAACAACAAATATTCAAAAGGAAACTTTACCAGTCAACCAGGAGCTTTAGCAAGAGCTGGGTTAGCAGAGAAAAGAGGTTCAGGGGGAATCAGAACGTCAGTGTACTGTATGTGGAGGGTGCATCTGTTCTGTAAATAGTTATCACAATTAAAAAACAAAAACACAACAAGCAAAAAAGACCCAAACAGTTTAGTTTTTGGAAACATGGAGTCCTTTCAGGTTATTATTTGATGTGTTTTGTGTGAAATAGAATCTTCAGAGGGAATTACAGCATAATGTTTGAATTTGGTTTTGAAATGCTATTCACATGGAGATATTCTTGCCTCCAAAACTCTGTGATAATCTGTATAAAGTTATCTGAAATGTGACATCTTCTTGTTCCTGTTGAGATTATGGAAGTATACTAAAAAAAAGGAATAAAGATGGAAATGCCTTTTTTTTTTCCTCTATATATGGCTTTCACAAGAAAACAAACTATAAATAATGAAAAAATCCCTCAGCAGTGGTATAAATCTGGGTTTGCTGTGAGACTTAGCCTGAAAAGTCATTGGCGGGCTTGAAAAGATAGCTGGATGATTTCTAAATATGAGGGATTGGGGTTATACCATTTCCAGTAAGATTCTGATTCATAATCCTTTCTTTTTAATTCTGTTTCTTTTTCCAAAGCTTTAAGAACAGAAGAAAATCTGTTGGTAGTTTAGTTTTGTAATTGTCAAGTCCCCCGATTAATTAGGCATGCAATATAAATGAGTACAACACAAAAGTAAATGTGTGGGAGGCTGATGAGATCATAGTTCTACTGCAGTTAGTTTATTTAATTCTCAGTGAGTCTGAAGTTTGCGGAGCTGTCAAACATTTTTTTTAATCAGGTCAAGGGAAAAAAAGAAGTTAGGATTCATACAGAAGAAACCACATAACTGAAGTCTGTCTCTGAAACTTTATGCTTCTGTTCTACACAATTTATAATATTCAAGCTGCTATTAAAACAGGATGACTATGGGCACTGTTGGCTCATCTTCCAGAGAAGAAATGGATCATGGCCACTGGATGTGAGAAGGACTCTTGTACTAGCTGGTGGGCTCTCTCCAGCTTGTAAGGAAACAAAATGACTGGCACAGATGCTCAGCACTACACCATCCAACCTGTCTGATTTCCGCCATAGAATAAACACCGGCGGCCCAGGATAGGTGGTGGAGTCCTGCAGCCTAAGCAAGCCAGAAAGACCCTGAGGAAGGAAACATCCCTGCTTTGTTTCAGTGCTAAGGTGAAGTTCTACTCTCATTTACTCGTGTGGTACCAAATGTGAACCTCAACAGTAATCTCAACAAAATCAATAGACTAATTGCAGAGAAAAGTGTTACCCAATGGGAATAATGATTGGCAGAATTTTGCCCTTAGAATGCAATTAAAGTTATTTACCAGATTGCTGTTTTCAGCATCTTTCTTATGAACCAAGTTCAAGAAACAATAACAATTACATATCTCTCAAAGTGTGATTTTTCAGAACAGTAAATAACAAGACTCCTTTGCACTCCTTTGCACACCTGTAGGAATTCATCCAGGCATTTCCACCATGCAGGATGAGATCCAACAAACTTCCCCTGCCATGACTGCTGGAGGCATGTGACACTCACCTACTGAGCAAAATTTTGGTGATTTATAACCTGCCTTGTAAAAGCTGCTTTTACTTGCCTCAGCTGAGTAATGCCTACCTTTGCACCAAAAGCCTCTTCTAGCTAATTAAGCTGGTTTCTTCAGAAGAATTTCCTGACCATTTGGTCACATCTCCATTCAGTATAACACACAAGCAGAGAACTAATTTGAGTAACTCATGATCATGGAATCTGGGTGAAATCATTTAAAATGAATATGTGTTTAAAGAAGTGATTAAATACTGAAATTGTTCAATGAAAATTCCATATACCAAATGGTGAGATATAATAGCTATCTGATCTGTTAAAAGGAAAAACCTTTTAAACTAATCGATCTTCTGCACAACAATTTATGTCAGTGCCTTTTAAGATGATCCCTTCTTAAATGGGTAGCTGACAAAGAAATATATCTGATACAACTGCTAAATGAATAGATTTGCAATGTGCTAAGGCAATACATTTAAGAGGTCTTTCATGTATTTTGAGAGGAGGTTAAAAATCCTGGCAGCTCTTAAAAAGCAGATTCTTAAGTGGTGTACTTCTTGTGCCATAAGATTATGATTAAATTGGATAGCACTGTTACATCAAGACTTGGTTTCTCTCCTTCTTCTCACAACTTGCTTTTCAAATGAACCAGGCAAAAATGTTGGGCTTTGGTTTTGATGTGAAAAAAAAAAAAAAAAAAAGAAAAAGTAAGCACATTTTCAAAAGGGACTGACTGCCTACAGCAGTTTTCCAAAGCCTGGAAGCAGTACCTCATTCCCACTCATGCATCCCGTCCATCGTGGTCTTGTCCATATTATCTAGTTTCTGGCTGGCCTCCAGGACTGGCTGATGAAGCTTTTGTTCGCATGATTTTCTTTGGCATTCCATCATCCTTAAATGTAAAGAAGTATTAAAAAATATTGGAGATTAGTGGTTTTTTGTTCTTAAGAGAAAAAAGAGGTAGTATCATCACCATTTCAAGAGCATTTTAGTCAATAATATATTGTAAATTTCTGTCTCTAAAAAGTAATATAGCGATGCATCCTGTGATTCCTGTCATACCTCTCATATGCTATTTATTGTGAAGAATAGTGTAAGATGGGAAAACAACTACAATTTTTCATCATTATGTTTGCAGACAGTGACTGGTAAAAGGTGGGGAGTCTTGTATTACATGTTCCTGCATATTCAAGTACATGTGCTGCATTATACATAGCACTGAACCAGGAGACATCTGTCCTGAAGAAAAAGGGGGAAAAAAGCATCATCAGATTTTGCTTCCTTGTCTGCTCCCAGAAATAAGCACTAAAGTATGACCCCTTGGTGGGGCAGACTGCGAAACACTGGTCTCACGGGGACGGACGGGTGTTTTTACCTAGAGGTAAATCCTATTGAGGATCTATAATTTTCTCCTGTGAAAAATGAGTTAACGCATGGCTATAACTCAAAATATATCTCTGTACTTAATGAGAAACCACATACTGCTCACCAGTATGTCTCCATCCAAGCCTGGGCACATCATCTTTTTAAAATCAAAGAACAGTTGAGATTTAATGTTCACCAGTAAATTTCCACTCTGCTCCCTTTAGGAGAAAGCTTCCGATTCGCAGACATCTTTATATGCCTATAACTCTTTATTTTTAGTGTCACTATATTACCTATGAGGTCTCATCATAGGGGTGGGAAGCTATCTAAATAAGGTGAACATGCAGGTCTAAAGGATGATTTTCTAATCTCAGGGTAAGACAGGCAAGAATATAGAAATAAATAAAAAAGAATGGGTGCGTATGAGAAAGCAATGAGGTGATATTGATTAACACGGTATGTAGTACATCTCAGTGTGCCCATAGCCAATGAAAAACAAAGTCATTTCAAGAAAAGTGAGGTTTGAGGGACATTCTTGAGGAGTAGCAGTTATTTTTTCTTATGTTTATGGGGAGCTCCTGCAAAGAGGGAGTGATAGTATGGAAGAAAGCATGAAAGTGCCAACTTGAAAAATGAACATTTTAAAAATGGAGTTTAGCAGTATGATCTGGTCGGAGGTGGGGATGCAACATGACTTTGGAGGAGGAAACAACAAGGTTGTGTTTGACACCACAGAGGAAGCAAGAGAAGTAATATGAGCAAGACAGAGAATTAAGAACAGCATTTAGCTGGAGGCAGGTTTGCACTGATAATGCCCAAGAGAAGAGTACTGGAGAGGCTGAAATTCATGGTGAAGAGAACCTGGGTTAATGTCTAGCTGGTTTCATATTTATAATACTTACACATCCTAGTCATGCTGAGCAGAAAATAACTGCAAGATTTTACCCAGAAAAGACCTAGAAACTGATGGAATGACAGCATGATGGTGTCGTCCACAGCACTCACGGAGAACAAAGCTTTTTATTCCAAGGAAGCTTACATGCAGGTTATGTCATCTGGAGCCAGAAAGTGTTATGTGGTAATAGAAAATTAGTGATGGGACATAATGCTTGGCTAATGTGGTTAATGCCAAAGGAAAATGTCAGCAACCAAAATGAGAACAGTGTTTTCTCCCAGGTACACCCTAATGAGCGTTTGTCAGCTGCTGAGTGGATTAGCTTTTAAAGTGACATTGAGAGGTCCATTTTTTTTTTCTGTTTATCATCTGTTTTGTCATGATATCACTGCAGAGGTTACTGCTTGACCACACCTAGTCCCAGTGTCATGGGCAGAGGAGGTGGTGCCATCTCTGTGGAAACAGTCAGAGGGGCTGAACAGAAGAGGCAGGTGGTCATTGCTGTCCCCTGCCTGGCTGTAGCCCTCAGGAGTCTGATGTGACCTTGGCCCAGCATCACGGTCCCCATGCCTCATCCTCTGTGCTGTCATCTCTTGGCCAAAAATAGCAATGCAGGTGATTTTATTTAAATCCATGGATAGGACAGATGATGCAGCACTTTGAAGTGCTTGAAGCATCTCACCAAGGTTACAAGGACTGTGGGACAAGTGCACAGATATTCCACATAGTATGAAATTCAAACAATCCAAATGACAAGAGTGCAAAGAGTGCTGGAGTGGGTGCAGAGGAGGGCAGTGAAGCTGTCAAGGGACTGGAGAATAAATCAGATGAGGACCATTTGAAGGAGCTAGGTCTGTTTAGTTTGAGGAAGAGGAGGCTGAGGGGAGACCTCATCACTCTCTACAACTACCTGAAAGGACATTGTAGAGAGGTTGGTGCTGATCTCTTCTCTTGGTTAATTAGCGATAGAAGCAGAGGGAATGGCTTCAAG